>PVKY010011773.1:0-11860 GCA_004027775.1 Bradypus variegatus
CACACTGCCTGAGACGTAGGAGATGCCAAGTTGAATTGAAGTGAGACGGATGTGAGAGTCTTCTCTGCACCCTGCAGTGCAGAAAGCATATAAGGAGATACTGAAAATGCTTCCCACGTCACCCACGGCCACCTCTTCCCACCATGCACTTGGCACTGGACGTAAGCGGTTTATGTTCACTCTGCCCCTGGCAGTCAGCAGAGGCTGGTAATGTTCCCAGTTGAGCTTTGTATTTTGAGAGCACAAATGATTTCTTCTTTTTCCCCTCCTGGTTTAGGTGTTAATCCCTACTGCACAGGAGAAATTGATTTTCCAATGACCAAGAACTCTGCAACTTCCACAGACAGGCAGCCTTATTCTCTCTGTAGTAACAGGAAGTCCCTCTCTCAACAACTGGACTGCCCAGCAGGAAAGGCTGTGGTAAGAATGAAGGGAGGGGGAATGGGAGAAGAGGGAAATGAGGAGGGTCCCGACTTAGCAGTGGCTAAAAGGCTTTCCTCAGTGGTCTCAGGCCATAAATTACAGAGAAGAGGGGCACAGTTCACCACTATGGCCACCTCTAGGCTAAGAACCACGTTAGTAACGATCATTTGCAGAGCGCCCCCTTGTGCCAGGAACTTGCAACTGCTACCGCTTCTATGCTGTTAAGAGCTAACAGAGAGAGCACGCCATACATGCAAGCCCTGTATAGGGCTTCATTTACTCTGTACAGTAACCCTAAGAGGAAGACGAGAACTAGGGCTTGGGAAGCTGAGGAATTTATGCTAGTTTACATTGCTAATAAGAGACAGAGCTGGTACTTGAAACCAGACCTATGACTCCAAAGCCTGTGCTTTCAACCCCTATGATACAGTGACTCACTTTACAAACATTGCCTCTAATTCTAAAACAAGCTTCCAAGTGATGTAATATTATCCCCATCTTACAGTGAGAAAGCTGAGGCTCGGCAAGGTGAGTAGCTGTCTGAGTTCATATTTCTGAAAACCTAAGTGCCCAGAATTTGAACCAAGCCCTGTGGGACGATGCCGTAGTCTGGGCTCTTCCCACCACAGGACATCAGCTTGCAGACTGGGAGCTAAGCAGATAGGAATCACAGAGTCCCTTGCACATATTACCCCAGACTGCCTTGATGCCTGCTCCTCTTGTCCTAAGCTCCCACCAGTGGAACTTCCCACTTAGTGATCATGCAATGCTCTCTATCTGCCACATCTTGCACCTATTTTTCTTATCTCTATCTCTAGAAACCCTATCCTATCCTCAAGGACCTTCCCAACACTCCCTCTTGCCCAGAAGCTCTCCTAATCCCTCCAATTGCATGGACCTAGCATTCTTCTGAAGGTTCATCACGAGGCGTCTTTACTTCTCTTTCAGGGCTCACCAAACATTGTCTTGCTATGTCATTATTTGTTAGCATCTTCTCTCCCCAGAACACCATGAGCTCTCCAAGGGCAGGTTCACAGTCAAGAGATGTTTGATTCTCCCTGCATGGTACACAGTAGGTGCTCAATAAATTTCATTTCCCTGTTCCTTTCCATTCCCTAAGCCACTGTGTTTTCCACTGGCAAACTGGGAGCATTGGTATTCCAGTGTCAGAGAGAAGGCTTCTCGAGTGACTCCCTGAGCACAGAGAATTTTCCCGTTACTTGGTTTTTGGGTATGTGGGGCCACATGGGAGCATCCTGGAAATCCTATAACATCTGCAGCCAGCACTGGGTTGTGAAGGATTGTGTGCAGGTGAGACTTAGCTGACCTCCTGTCTTTACTGCCTTATACAGTAGGATTCCAGGTCCCTGGGGACAGGAGACCACCAGGCTAACAAGGAAGGGCTTCCTGGAGGGCTGTGTTGAAAAGGACTGAGGGGCCACCCTGAAAAGAGAGCTTCAGTTGATTAGCAGCATCTACCTTGGGGAGCAGTGTGGGAGGCATATTTATTGCTTTTCCTCACTTACCTCTCAAAGTTTAGGGAGCACTTAGATGTCCATGAATGGTTTCACTTTGTCTTCAGAACAGCCACTCCATGGGAGGCAGCAAGGGGATTATCAGAGAAGGGTTGTTCTGGAAAGAAGGCAGGGACCGTGGGTCCACAGTGGCTGGACAACCCTGGGAATGCCTTAGTCTATGGGACCTGGGATAATTCTTGGGTGCCTTTGAGATCAGCCAACCAGGTGCGAGCAGCTGCAGCCTGTAAGAGGGAGGGTAAGCCAGGGAAGAGGAGGACGAGTTGGTTAGCTAAGGAAAGCTAGTAATAAAAGTAAACATGCATTCCATGTTTACTACCTGCCAGGCATTGAGCTATGTGTTTTATGTGGATTCATTTATTTAGTTATGGCAATAACCCAAAAAGGTAAGTATTGTTATTATCTGCATTTTAAAGATCTGGAAACAAAGGCTTAGAGAAGCTAAATGACCTTCCCAAGGTCATGTAATTAGCAGGTGGCATAGCAGCAAGATACAAACTCAGGCAGCACCAGAGCCCATGCTCTCCTCCCCCGTGCCCGCCCACCTCCTTGCTCAGGTGTTGTGCAGACAGCCTGGGCATGGGAGTCAGCAGCCCGGGCTCCTGGTTCTCCCTTGCTGCATCTCACATCTCAGTGAGGAGGGACCACCCAGCTACTTCAGTACAAAGAATGCAGAAAGGAAAGCCCTCAGCACTGATGAGTCTTCAAGTCATACAATGTTTAAAGCAGGAAACAATCTTAAGAGTCTGTAATAATAAGAAACATTTATGAAGTGCTTTCTAGGTGCCTTATAAAGGCACTGTTTTAAGCTTGTTCATAGATGTAGCCCTCAGAACAACACTATTATATAGGTACTATGAGTATCATGGTTTTACAGATGAGGAAATTGAGGCACAGAGGTCATTTCCCCAAGGTCACTAGCAGATACTTGGTAGAGCCAAGGAATAGTCTCAGCTCTACCCACCATACTATATTGTCCCTCAGCAGGCTGCTTCCTGGGGTATGGTGTGTGCCTCTACTGTTTGGCTCACATTGCTTCTGCCATGCAAGTAGTGAATCACCTGTCTGCCTCCCCAGTGATTTAAGCTCTGAGATTTAATGTTTTCTGGTTCCTGCCTCCTCACCCAGTACCCCATGCCTGGTCCAAGGGTTCTCAGAAAATGAGTCTTGAATTGAGCACGGTCTATAGAGAGCACATCTGACAGTTGGCCCCCAGGCTCTACTTGAGACCTTGGTCACAGGGACTCGGGGTCCTGGAGGGCAGTGTGGTCCGTGATGCTACCCTGAACCTACTTCCTCAACAAGCCTGAGTGAGCCTTGGGCTGCTGGTCTACAGAGAAATCAGGCTCACCCTACTAAGCTGGCTTCTGGGGCCACACAAGCAAGCCCCTGCCACCAGACCCCTACCCATACCCCTTTAACCACAGTCCAGTCATTATGCCGTGTACCCTTAGGACCAAGGGGATGTGGATCTTCTCCTGGCTGGGCCTTCCCCCTTCCATATGCTATCCTCCCGTGTGGCTTACCTTCTGTCCATCCTGCTTACTCACCACAGGGCATGTCAAGATCGACGCGGTCGCTGAGCACAGCTCAGCTTGTGCAGCCATCTGGGGGCTTGCAGGCTTCAGTCATTTCCAACATTGTGCTGATGAAGGGCCAGGCCAAGGTAAGCAAGGACCAGTGCCAACAGGAAATACTGGAGCATTGCCAGTCCCTGGGGAGCTGTTGTGCCAAAGGAAGGATGAGGGTACAGAATATGATTCTGGCTGAAAATATGGATACTAGGATGCATAAGTAGAGGCCCAGGGAAGGAGAATCAGGCTTGCTTTGACTGTGCCAATGATAGTAGGGCAATTAGGGTATCATGGAGCATTGGAAGGGGGCAAAGACACAAGTTTATCTTTTACATTGGAATCAGCTGAGTTTCAAGCATTTTTCTAATTAGGCAAAATAATCATTTTCCCCCTTTACCACCTGTCTTGATTTTCCAGTGCTGTCAAAGTACCACAAGTTAGTTGACTTTAACAACAGACATTTTTGTCTCAGAGTTCTGGAGACCAGAAATTCAAAATCTTCTTAAAGGGGAGACTCCCTTCCATGCCCCTCCCCTGGCTTCTGGCGTGTCTCAGTCAATCCATGGCATTCCTTGTCTTGCGGTGGTGTAACTCAGTCTCTGCCTCTGTCACATGGCCTTCTCTCTCTCTATGTCTCTTTCTCTGTGTCCAAGTTTCCTCCTCTTATAAGGATGCCAGTGATACTGGATTAGGGCCCACCTCCATCCAGTTGGCCTCATCTTAACTAACAACATCTTCAAAGATCCTATTTACAAATATGTTCACATTCACAGGACAGGGTGTTCACATCACAGGACTTGAGTGTGTCTTTTGTGAAGGATACAATTCAATCCATGACTCTGCCTTGCCACTTTCGAAGCTTGTTCCGTAATTCAGTCACAGCATATTTTCCAGGAGTTAGTTTTACCCGATGAATAAATACACATCATTGAAATAGATTTCTGGATCCTAATTTTACCTCCACCAGTCAGGTGTTAGCATAATAAAAGCATGGACCCATATATAAATTTTCAAAATATACGCTACCTGCTGTATGGGGATAATCAAATGGTCTATAATGCTAATGCTGTCAGTTGGAACCTAGATGGTAAAGAATCATCTTGATTTCTGTCCCATAATTGAGAAATAGCAAATGGGAAGAAGTGGTGGAAAAAGTGGTCGTGAGTGGGCATCCCAAATGTTTCTTTCCATTGCCTCTAAAACATGCTACCCTGTGCGCAGAGTTTTCACACACACTACTAGAATCTCTGGAATAGACCCAGGCAGTTGCTGCAAAGTTCTCAGAACAGGCCAAGCATCCAGGTGCTCAAATGATGAAAGTGCAGATTTCTTTAGTCCACCTAATAAAATTTTGGTGGGTGGTGTGAGGGGATTGTTGCTTCTCATCTCTCCAGGGGAGGGGCCCATCACCCACCCTGGACTCCTCTCATTCTCTCTGACTCTGTTCCTCTTTCCTGGGAGCTCAGCAGGGAGATAAAAGAGAAGACATAAGTGAGAACTTGGATTATTGTTTCCTAATCACAAGGGAATGACTTGTCTCCTATGCTGACTTTCTCTAACAGCCCCACTTTCTGATTAGTAAATCATAAGATTTTTTCCTCCTTGTACTAGGGAGAAGTACTTTAAAAATGTGACTTTAAAATTTTTTAAATGCTCAAAAGAAGGCAAAATGGAAGAGGACACCAGAAGCTCATGCAACTGGATCAGAAAGGGGTTTAAATTATCCCAGTGTGTATAAAATGTACAATCGATAAACTGGACTTTATGGCCACACATATCATTGGGCAGATTGAGCTGGTCTAGAAGGGACCTGGCGATAGAGTTGACACATTTGTTGTGAGAAGCTGGAGTACAGAGCAGGGGCAGTGAGTTCAGAAATAAGGCAGGCCTCTCTCTGGGAGACTGATAGAATGTACACACCTGAGGCCATGTCATCACCAGGGATGACAGGTAGGAGGGGCTGGTCCATCAGGCATGGCTGAGTTCAGGAGGAGGAAGCAGAGCCAGAAGGATCAGCAAGTGTCCGAGGAAGAGTCAAAACCAAATCAAACAATAAAACCAGCTACCACAAATCGGGCATTGTGCTAGGGGCTTTACAAGGGGAACTCCTTTAATCTTCGCAACAACCCTATTATTATCATCCCCTTTTAGAGATGAGGGAACTGAGGGCCTGGGAAGCTGCGGCACTTGCCCACGGTCACTTGGCTAGTGAGCAGGGCGAAGCAGGACAAGGGCCCCAGACTGCCTGACTCCTGGGCCTGGTTCCAAGCCTTTCCGCCATGCTGCCTCTCCAAGGGGGTAGCCATCACCTCAGCCAGGAGGGGGCCGGCGGCCTATAGAGAAGCCCCGAGGCCGCTGCCACCTGCCCGTTTCATACCTGTGTGTACTCCTGGGCGCTGCCCGTCTCTCCCATCCTGGAATACACATCCACCTTCACTGGAAGCTCGGAACAGCCGCGCGTCCTCATAGCTCTCCTGCCGGGCGCGCGCTCACCGCATTGCCCACAGCTTCTTGGGGCCGGCTGACAGGCCAGACGCGCCAAGATAACGTGCGCAGGCGCGGAGGTGCCCCTGCGGCGGCGGCCGCACCCTGGGCTGCCCGGGAGGCGGCTGCTGACCACTAGGCGGCGCTCTTGCGAGTGGACGCAGAAGATCCGGCCTTAACGTGCATTCCGTCCCCCAGGCCACAACGCGCGCGTGCCCGAGCACCTGCCAGAGGCCAGACGCTGACAAATAAGATGGAGTCGCTGCCCTCAGGGAGCGCACACTTCAGAAAGGAGTCCATTGAGACCACAGAGAAATATGGAGCTCCTTAGTCATCCACAAAAGAAAGCAAGCTGTGTATTTCCTTCGCTTCTCTCTCTATCCGGCTCATACTCCTAACTCATCCCGCAGGTCTGCAGGGGAAGCCGCGCCTCCCTGCCTTCCCTTCCTGCCTGCAAACCTCACTCACAAGGTTCGCTTGGCCGTCTCTCTGCCACCTCCTGGCCGCTGCCACAGCTGGTCCATCTGCTGAGCCCCTGAGCTTGTCCTCCCAGAGCCAGCTGCCCAAGGCATGCTTGTCTGCTCACCAGAATGACCTAGTCGAGAAGGAGCGAGAGGGAGAATATCAGGTAGGGGGAGGAGACAGGTGCCTGAGGAAGAACACATGATTGGAGTGATGTCCTCGAGAAAGGGAGGGAATGGCCTTTGGTAGGGGACAAGGGATGCTTCTTCCTTCACAAGCTGCTACTCTTACAATTGCTGTTGATGTTTTTGTTGTTGTGGCTATGTATTTTATCTGATTTTCAAACACAACCCTGTGAGTTAGGTAGTATCATCATCATTTTACAAGGGGAGACATTGAGGCTCTGAGACAGGAGGTGGTCTGCCCAGAATGGCCAGCTGGAGGGGAAAGCCAGGGCATTAGGCTCCATCCAGCTTCCCTGCCTCTACATCACTGGCTCTGTGTGCACAACATCAGACCCTTGAGAAACCTCCAGAGGCTCAGAAGTCTGTACTTACAGTTACTGCTTTTCTCATTCCTTTGTTAAACCCTGAGACTGACGGGACTAAGGATATCTTCTCTTCTTCCTGAATCCCTTGGTCAGAGCTGGAGGCAGGCACTCAGGAAGTAGTCTAATGAATAGCACCAAACACTCCTAAATCTGACCTTCTCTTCCTTCCCTAGGGCTTGGGCTTCAGCATTGTTGGGGGAAAGGACAGCATTTATGGCCCCATTGGAATTTATGTCAAAACCATCTTTGCAGGGGGAGCAGCCGCAGCAGATGGAAGACTACAAGAAGGTAAATTTCCTAGTCCCTTACCAGAAGATGTTTGAGGAATCAAACAGAATATCCTAATGAAAGATCTTAGGAATGTAAAATATGCCTTGAGTCTTCAGAAAATGGCTAGCATGAATTCTGGGGTCTGCAGGCAGCAGGGGTACAACTCCCTTGATGGTGCCATCATTACGGCCACATAGGCTTTGTGTGTGTTCCCCACTTGCCTCCAGTGCTATTACACCTTTCTCAGCGGGTCCTGAGGCCAACTTCAGATCGAAGTATTTGCTTCTGCCCCCTCCCTCTCCCTGTACCCACTCTCAATGCCCTCTTTGTTGTTTTCCTTTCTCAGTTGTTGGGATCCATTGAAATCCCCTTTCCTTGATTCTCTCTGCCCTCCCAAAAGCACAACCCCAGGGAAACCAGGTCCAATGCCTATAACAGATGAATTGCATGAACATTCTCTTAGAGCCTCCTGAGTTCTAGGCTCTAGGAATCTAGAAGGTGATTCTCTCCTTTGGAAGAGCCCATAGTCTGCACAGTTGGGTGTCCTTTCCGTCTGCCAGTCTTCCCCCTCGACTACCTCCTCTTGGCTCTTTCATCCTTTTATCAGGAAGGAAGCTCCTGGCATCCTGGGAGTTAGGGGTCTGGGGTGCAAAGCTGCCTCTTGAGTGCCCTTCCTTATCTTCTTGCCCCAGAGAGGGGATCAGTGTTTCCTTCTCTTGTCTCCAACTCCATCCAAAAGTCATGTTTGGATAATTGGGCAACAGGCTTGGCCCAAGGACATCTCTAGTTTTCAATTCAGGAGGCAAAGTTCAGAGACAGGCAGCCACTGTAGGTCAGGAACTTGTTTACACATTGGACCTTTAAAGAGAAGTGATTTCAGTGTTCCCATTCTTCTCTATCAGGTCAGTTTCCATAAGCCAAGCTGGGAGCCCAACCACCTTTAAAATAACCTAACTTGTTTAGGGCAATGATCAGCAAATGATGGCCCGTGGCTCTTGAACTAAGAATGATTTTTACATTTATAAAAGGTTCAGAAAAAATCCAAAGAAGAATAATATTTTGTGACATGTGAAAATGAAATAAAATTCAAATTCCAATGCCCATAAAAAAAGTTTTATTGGAACATAGCCATGCTCATTTGTTTACCTATGTTGATAGCTGCTTTTGAGCTACACCTGTAGTGTTGTAGTACAACAGAGGACATATGTTCTACAGTCTAAAATATTTACTCTTTGGCCCTTTACAGAAAAAGTTAGCCACCTCAATACTACACAAGATTACACATATGGATTTTATTATGTAGGTGGTGGGGAGACTGTTGAAGGTCTGGAATGTGGAAAGGACTAGCTATGACTAGGAATTTTAGATGATTCAGGAGGAGAGTGTAGAATGAAGTGGGCTGAAGAGAAACAGAAGCAGAAGACTAGTTAAGAGGCTATGGGAAGCACCGGGGGCCAGCTCTTAAGAGCCAGTCTGAGGAAGTAACCCTGTGAGGGGAAGGGGCAGATGGTGAAAATGTCAGAACTTGGACCTGACTGGAGGGGCAATGAGACGTCTCTTGAAGGCTTCCAGCCTTAGTAAACAGGGGTGAGATGACATTATACCAGGAAAAAAGGCAGAGGAGGAAGAGGAAAAGGAGAGCAAGGGAGAAGGGAAAGGAGGTTTGGATTTGAACAGTAGAGTGGAGTTGAGATACCTGGGTGGCCACTAGGTGGAGATGCTCAGCAAGCCAATGAAAATTTGGGTCACAGCTCAAGAAGCAGATTAGGTTCAAAGGAATATAGTTTTAGGGGTCGTCTACATGTGGAAGCTGGCTGTAGTTGTAGAGTGGGCGAAGAAGACAAGATAGAGAAGACTGTAGAGGAGTGAGTCATGGTTCTAGGGAAATAGCTAAATTGAGAGGCAGGCAGAGAATGAAAGAAAGGAAGGAAAGTGGCATCCGAATCTGGAGAGTGAGCCCTAGTTTTTTTTTTTTTTTTTAATCTTTTGTACCCTTGTGTATTTGAGCAAAGGGTTTGGAGGGGTTGAGGTGGAAAGAAAAGCAAATACTGTGTTTTGTTTTGTCTCCTGAATGCAAGGCTGTCCAAGCCAGCTTTATTATTTTAGGTGAAGGTGGGGTGTGGGGTATGTGTCTCCCTTAGTTAGTTTCATTTACAAAAATAGAGCATTTCAGTGAGCCACAACATTTAGCTAACACACATTCCCTGGTTCTAGCCTCAAAAAATTGACCAAATGACCTTTTGTAATTTCTTTCAATTGTACAGTTTTAGGATCTGCCCTTGTGTTCATGGGAGATTCAACAGTTGCAGCAAATGTTTGGTGTTCAGATCAAGGCTAATAATGTTGGGTTTTTAAAAAAATTCCACTTCCAAAAAATGATTGTGTAAGATTTATTTGGCAAAATCTGGGTTAATCAGCTTCCTAGGGCTGTCTAAAGAGCCCAGAGCTTGGCTCTGAGGCCCTGCTGGGATGAATATTCTAGTAACAATAACTTGAGTAACAATAACTTGAACAATAAGAGTTCAGCCTCTTACGTAACTAAGAATGGGCAGGTCTGAAGTATGTTCTTTGTATATTCCTCCTTCAGCAAACATTTAATTACATTGTGACTGTTTTTTAATATGTCTATTTTCATGCCTAGACTTGGACTCTCTCAAGGACAAGGACTAGGTCCTTTTATTTTTACACCATGGTTTCAGCACCCAACAGATAGAGCTGATTTAAACCCTTTCCCAATCTACCTCCACCGTCTATTTCCAACACATAGCTATGTTGGATAAAATAGTACATCTGAATTCAAAATAAAGAAATGGAAATGCTTAGGGTATTGGAAAAGAAACAACCTTAAATCTAGTGTAGAAAACTCTCAAATTGATGATGTGGTGGCCCAGAGGGCTGCTGGACTGTTTATAGGCTATAGAATCCAGGGGCCAGGATTTTAATATAGAGGCATAGGGGACATGGCCTTGGGGCCACGTGAGGCTCTGAGAGCCCTGCATGAAGCCTTGTTCCCGAAAGGGCTGCCCCTCACTAAAGGCCACTGGACCCCAGGGGAGCAACAAGGAAGCTGAAATTTACCCATGACTCTTGAGTGGGGAAAAAACATCTCTCACAAGTATGAAAACCCAATTTTGTTTCATGTATAGATATAGGGGCCACATTGACATTACCTGTAGAGTACGGGAATCCACAAGAGAGAAATTAATGTTAAAATTAGTCCTGAACCAGTTAAACCCTTGGAGTACTAGTGGAAATAAAGGGAAAACTGGTAGCAACCTGGGATGTAAGGGACTCCCACAGAAAAAAAATGAGCTCAGTAAAATTACATGCCACATCAGGAAATGTCCACTATTAAGGAGGGTTAGCAGATATAACAGAGATAAATGTTAGCCCTCATACACTTAAGATACAGAACAATATAAAACAGACTATAGAATTAGTATGTGTAAAATCATAAGGGTTAAATGATAAAAGAAGAAATATAAACTGTAAGGAAAGAACAGAATATAATGAAAAAATAGTTGATGTGAAAAAATAACTTTTAGAAATTTTTTTAAAAAGCACAGCCATTGAAATAAAAAATACTTAAAGGCTGGGTTAAACAGCATATTAGGTATAGCTGTGAGGAGAATTAGTGAACAGGAAATTATCCAGCATGCCATACAGAAGAATAGAAACAAAAAAGCATGAACATAAAAGAAATACAGAGTAAAGGTCAAGAAGGTCCAAAATAGATCTCCTAGGAATTCTGGAATGAAATAATAGAGTGAATAGGGGAGGAGAAGCAATATGCAAAGTGATGGGGCTAACAATTTTCTACAGTTGATCGAAGGCATGAAACTTCAGCTTGAAGAAACACAAAGAGCTTCCTTCCACCTTAGCACATTGTAGCAAAACTGCAGAATATCAAAATTGAGGAAAAACAAAACTTTAAAGCAATGAGAGGAAAAGGATGGGTCATTTACAATGGCACTATAATTAGGTTGACGGTAGATCTCACCAATAACAACCAAACACAGAAGTCAGTGTAGAACTAGAGTTCAGCACAGTGTATTGAATACATTGAATGAAAGGGAGAAAGTGATTTTTTCATTCACATAAAAATAGATTTCTGGATTCAGAAAAAATTATCCTTATAGCATTATGAAATAAAAAAGCTTTTATCCAAATGATCCAAGTCCTAATTCTTTTCACCATGTGACTTTGGACCTCTCTTAATTCAATATCTTCTTCTGTAAAATGGAGCATACATTGCATTCTGGAAACATTATATCCAACTCATACGTACTGAGCACTTTGTAGGCCCCACACAGAGTTGACCCTGGGGTATAGCATCTAACAAGACAAAGTTCCTGTCCCCAGGGAGCTGCCAGCAGGGTGGGGAGAGATTTTGATAGATCCCTGATTACTATGTAGGCTGACAAGTGACACTGGTAGGCCCAGGGTGCCATGAGAGTACAGAGGAGATGAGGGCAGCAGGGTCTAAAATATTAAGAAGGTATAGGTGAAGAAGGTAGAGAAGAACATTTTAGTTGAGCAAATGGCAAGGATTAGGCATTTAA
>PVKY010011774.1:0-11862 GCA_004027775.1 Bradypus variegatus
AGGACCACATTGGGTTCCCGTGGCTGTGGGGGAAGCTCTGAAATCGGGAAGTGTGAGGCCTCCAGCCTTGTTCTCTTTTTCAAGAGGGTTTTGGCTCCTCAGGCCCCATGTTCCATATGAATTTGGGGATTGGCTTTTCCATTTCTGCAAAAGAGGCTGCTGGGACTCTGACAGGAATTGCATTGACCGTAGATCGCTTCAGGCTGTACTGGTGTCTTAACTGTACTAAGTCTTCCAGTGCATGCGCCTGCGATAGCTTTCCGTTTGTTGAGGTCTTTAATTTCTTTCACCACAGTTTTGTAGTTTTTGGTGTACAAGTCCTTGACCTCCTGGTTAAATTCATTCTGAGGTGTTTCATTCTTTTAGATGCTATTGTAAACGGAGTTGTTTTCTCGGTTTCCTTTTCAGGTTGCTCGTTGCTCGTGTGTAGACAGACACCCCGCTGACTTCTGTGTGTTTATCTCATATCCGGCAACTCTGCTGAATGCATTTATTAGTTCTGCTAGCCTTCTTGAGGATTCTCTGGGATTTTCTATGTAGAGGAGCATGTCATCTGTGAGCAGGGTTGAGCTGACGTCTTCCTTCCAGTCTGGTGCCTACTGCTCTTCCTCTTGCCCGACTGCTCGGGCAAAACTTCCAGCACAGTGTCGGGTAGCAGTGGCCCCGGCGGCCTCCTGGTCTGGTTCCTGATCTTGGGGGAGGCTGTCAACTTTCCCCATGGAGTGCGATATTTGCTGTGGGTTTTTCATGAATGCCCTTTATCGTGTTGAGGAAGTTCCCTCTAGTCCTTGTTTTGTGAGTGTTTTTATCACCAAATGATGGTGGATTTTGTCAGCTGCCTCCTCTGCGTCAGTGGAGATGGCCACATGTTTCTTGCCTTCATCCTGTTGGCGTGGGGAAGGGCACTGGTAGATTTCCTTAGGTCGGACTGGCCTTGTTCCTGGAGTAAGTCCCACTGGGCCCTGTGTGTAATTCTTTCAGTGTGCTGCGGGACTCGGTTTGCCTGTAATTTGTTGAGGATTTTTGCCTCTCTGTTCAATAAGGGATGTTAGTCAGTTTGTTTCTTGTGTATCTTTATCTGGCTTTGCTATTGGGGTAAAGCTGGCCTCCTAGAATGAGTTAAGAAGTCATCCCTCCTCTTATGGTTTACGAGTTTGAGAAGGATTGGCGTAAAATCTTTAAATGTTTGGTAGAATTCTGCAGTGAAGCCATCTCATCCTGGACTTTTCTTTGCTGGACGAGTGATTCGATTTCTTTACTTGTTATAGGTCTGGTGAGATTTTCTCTTTCTTCTTATGTCAGGTTTTATATGTTTCTAAGGATTTGTCCATTTCATCCAGATTTTCTAATTTGTTGGCAAGTAATTGATCATAGTCTCCTCTTACAGTCTTTTTTATTTCTCTAAGGTTGGTAGTAATGTCTCCACTTTCATTCCTGATTTGGCCATTTGCGTCCTCTTGCTCTCTCTTTGTCAGTGTGGGTTTGTCAATTTTGTATCTGATCTTTTCAGAGACCAACTTTTGGGTTTGTTGATTCTATTGTTTTTTTTTTAATTCTATTTCATTTATCTCTGCTCTGGTCTTTGTTATTTCATTCCTTCTGCTTGCTCTGTTTCTAGATCCTCCAGTTGTGAGGTTAGGGTTCTGACTTGAGATTGTCTTTTTCAATGTGAGCTCTAAATTTCCCTCTGAGCCCTGCTTTGGCAGCACCCCATAAGTTCGGTACATTTTGTTTTCGTTTTCGTTTGTCTCCAGTTATTTCCTAACTTCTCTTGTGGTTTCTCCTTCCACCCATTGATTGTTTAATAGTGTGTTTTTAAAATTTCCAGTTTTCCTTCTGTTATGGGTTGAGCTTTATTCCATTGTGATCAGAGAAGATAGTTTGTGTGATTTCAGTATTTTTAAATACAAGATTTGATTGCAGGCCTAACATGTGGTCTGTCCTGGAAAAATGCCAGTTAGGTACAGTTTGTTAATAGTGTTCAAGTCATCTGTTTCGTTATTGATTTCCTGCCTAGATGGCCTATCTGCTATTGAAAGTGGATGTTGAAGCCTCCAAGTATTACTGTAGAAGCATCAGTTTTTCCTTCAGTTCTGTCAGTTTTGCTTCATGTATTTTAGGGTCTGCTGTGAGGTGTATGTATGTTTGTAATCGCAGTGTCTGCTTGCTGGCTTAAACCTTTTATCAGCATATGTCCGTCCCTGCTTCTTGTCTTCTTTTGACTGAAGCTCGCTTTTCTTCTGGCAGTGGACACTGTGGCTGTGTTGATTGCTGTTTGCATGGAACATCTTCTTAGGGCTTTGAGTTACTGTCTCATGTCCTTTTATTTCAGCCTGCGGGACTCTCCTTAGCATTTCCTGTTGGGGCAGCTCTTGTCTGGAAGGACGCCTTCAGGTTTTATCTGTCTGTAAATGTCTTCCATGTTCCCCTTCATTGTAAAACACAGTTGTTGTGGAATTAGAATCCTCGGTTGACAGTTTTTTCTTGAAGGCCTTTAAAAATGCCATCCCCCTGCGTCTTGGTGCCATGGGCTCTGGTGAGAAACCCACTCTTCATCCTACTGGGGAGCCCTTGTATGGGACCAGTCGCTTCTCCCCCGCTGCTTGCAGAATCCTCTGTCTTTGGAGTTGTCCAGGTTGCCGTGAGGTTCCTTGGTGGAGATGTCTCAGAGCCTGTCCCACATGGGGTTCGTTGCACTTCTGGATGTGCACGTTCATGCTTTTCGTTCTGCCTGGGAAGGTTTTGGACACCCTTTCTTCAAATGCTTTCCCTGCCCCTTTCTCTCCGTTGGGGCCCCATGATGCGTGTGTCAGTTTGCTTGATGGCGCCCCAGGCCCTGCAGGCTCTTGTCTGGTTTTCTTCTTCCTTCCTTTTCTGCACCCTCGATAATCTCGACTGTCTCATCTTGAGGGTCACTGAGCTTCTCTCCTGCCTGTTCAAGTCTGCTGTCGCTGTCGCGTCCATCTAGTGAGTTTTCATTTCCGTTACTGTACTTGGCATCACTAAAATTTGGGTTTATTATCTTTTTATAATTTCCATCTCTATTTTTTCAGACATTTTCCTATTTTCCTTTAGTTGTTTGTCCAGGGATTCCTTTGCCTCACACCACGTTTAAGACAGTTAATGGAAAAGTTTCCTCAGGGATGGGTTTCTGGCCAATTCCTTTTTTCCCTGAATGGGCCATTCTTTCCTGGCTTCCTTGTATGTTTTGTGACTTTTTGTTGAGTAACCTTGTTCTCCCTCTCCCCTGGAGTTGCTTGCCGGCGGTGGCAGTGGTGGTGGTGGGTGCTGGAGACATAGATTTGTGACTTTTCAAAACTGTTTTTATTTCCAAATGGGGAATGGAAAGTGACAAGAGGAGGAAAAAACCGGGTACTACCTGTTTGGGACTCCTGTGGCTTTCACCTGAGGGGTGGGAATGGCCCCGGCCCCAGTGACCTGCAGGGGCTGGTCAGGAGCAGCGGGGGTGGTCGGACCCCACCCCCGGATCTGGGGCCCCGGAGCTCACTGCTCACCCCGGCCCTGGCAGCTGCCCCAGGAGCCGGGCTGCAGACCCCATGGGGGCCGAGTGGGAGCCCCGGCCTCCCCCGTTACCAGCCCCTCCGTGGCTCTGGGCTCAGGCCCTGTGCCGCGGTTGCTGGTGGAGGGTGGTCCCCAGAGCCCCTCCACTGCCCCTTCCTGGCATGCATCTTCCCGCCCCCGGGGCCAGGGCTCCTGAGCTGCCCCTTCTGCGGCTCCCCACCCACGGCAGGAAGAGACGAGCGCAGCCGGGCCTGTGCTGAGGCTGCCCGCAGAGTGGTGCCCTGGGCCTGGCTCCTCCCTGTCCAGCCTCGTCCTGCGCTGCCTGCCCTGGGCCCGGGGCACAACCAGCACTTCCACACGGTGCCCCCTGTTTAAGTGCCATTTCCCGTGCACAACCACAACCGTGTGTGAGCCCCCATCTCAGGGACCCCGCGACCTCCCTTCCCACCCTGGGCACCACAGCACCCACCACTGTGCCTGCCGGGCCCCGGGCGCCTGCCTGTGTGTGAGTGAGGGGCTGAGGCCAGGCCAGCTCTGCGGCCTGGGAGGCAGCTGTGGTCCCCGCTTCCAGGGCATTCCGAGCTGCTGCGTGGGGGCCTCACTCACGGCTCGTCCCATCCCCTGCGTCTCGGGACAGCATGCTGGACCCTGCCAGCAGCTGCCTGGCCCAGGCCCAGTCAGAGCCTTCACCAGCTGGCGAGACCGAGCAGAGGAGATGGGCTGTGCCCCCGACCCCAGGGATGCTGAGGGCCAGGGCATGGGAGGGTGGCGGGGGGCCCTCAGGGTTTGCATACGCTCGGGGCCAGCTCTGCATTCCTCCCCGTCAGTCTTTCTGTCCGTGCTACCTGTGGCCCCCATGTGCCTTGGGCCTGCGCTGGACCAGGGTGGTCTCCCGGCCCATCCCCTCAGCCAGGGCCTGGGGCAGCGTGGGGTGACGGTCCTGCCGCAGCACCCACCCTGCCACGCCCAGCTCCTGCTGCTCCCCATGGGGTACGGGGCCAAGGCGGGAACTGCAGGAACCCCGTGCTCAGCCTCGCCTCCCTCTCGTCTCTGCCGCAGGATTACATCTGCCCGCGATGCGAGTCTGGTTTTATCGAAGAGCTTCCGGAAGAAACCAGGTGATGCCACGGGGCCAGGGCATGGGGCACAGCTGGCAGTTGGGTGAGACACCCCGGCCTCCCGCGTTGCCAGCAGATGTCTGGGCCTGGGACCCTGGGGTGGACAGCGCTCAGGCCACCGCTTGTCTGTGTACCCAGTTTCTTGATCTGGGAATCAGTGGTGACGATCCCGTGGGGCAGGGCTGGCTGGGGCTGACCCATGCTCAGGGTCACGCCTCCTGTTTCCCTGACACGTGAGGCCAGTGAGCAGCTGGGGGGCTGCTGGTCCCTCCTGCTGATGCCTCGTCTCCCCCCAGGAGCACAGACAGCAGTTCTGCCCCCTCTACAGCGCCCTCGGACCAGAGCAGGCAGCCTTTCGAGGTGAGTGGGGCGCGTGGGGGGCTCCCAGGCCCTGCCGTTTTCTGTGTGCATCGTGCAGGGTCCTCCTGCCTGTCCCGAGGCCCTAAGGGGGCAGCTGCAGGCATTTTCCGGGGTAAAAATATGACGACTAGTGTGGTCTCCTCCTGCCCATATGCCGCCACACATAGTGGCTGTCGCTGAAGCGTGACTTTGCCTCTGGCCGGGGAGGGGCTGCAGGTGGGGCTGCCCCGTGTGCGGTGGCCCCTGGCTGATGTGCTCCCACCTCAGTCACTGCCATCTCGTCCCCACAGAACGTGGACCAGCACCTGTTCGCGCTGCCCCAGGGCTACGGGCAGTTTGCTTTCGGCATCTTTGATGACAGCTTTGAGATCCCTACGCTCACCCCTGGGACACCGTCCGAGGATGCCAGGGACCCCGAGAGCCGGCGGGAGCGCGAGCACCAGTCCCGGCACCGCTATGGCGCCCGGCAGCCCCGGGCCCGGCTCACGGCTCGGCGCACCACGGGCCGGCACGAGGGTGTTCCAACGCTGGAAGGGTGAGGCCCCTGCCCTGGAGGACTGGTGTTTGAGACAAGGGGATGCCGCCTTCCTAAATCCGATATCTAGGGTCTGGTGGGGGGCAGCCTCCGGGCCCTTTCCTGCAGCCGCCCACACCTCGGGTCTGCAGCCCGATCAGTCCCCTAGAAGCAGAGCCCAAAGCGAGAGCCCTTCCAGAAGGCTCCACGGGCACAGTGTGGTATCAGCTGGTCCCTGGGGAGGATGGTCCCCAGTGCATTCGGGTGGGATGGGGCAGGCCAGTGTCAGCACAGATGGCAAAGGCAGGTCCCCAGCCCCACGGGGAGGGTCTGCTTGGATCAGCAGGGCCACCACCTTGGGCCGGGGGTGGGGGGCTAGTGCCCCCCCGCATGAGTGTGCCCCGAGCCCTGTCCTGATGGGCTGAGGGCCCCCAAGCAGTGGTTTCTGGGTCCCTATGCTGGGTGGGGGGGCCTCCGGTCAGAGGCAGCAGTCATGCCCGGGGGGCCTGGGCAGGGGTCCTCCTGTGGTAGACGTAGTGCCTCGCCTTCTGCCGCATCGGGACGGGTTGTGCTCTGCCTGATTGTTTAACCTTTGTGGGGCAGCAGGACACCCCAGAAGGGCTTAGGATGGGTAAACGGGCATCCACCGGGGCCCAACCCAGCTGAGCGTCTCGTTCGTGTCTCATGGAACCTGGCTGTGTGTGCCTGGGAGCGGGTCCACCATGGGGAGCCCTGCGGTTTCTGGGTGCTTCCCACTCCACACCCTGTGCCCGGCAGCATCGGCTTCACTGGCTCCTGCTGGGTGCTCGCCCTGCCGCTGGCTGGGCCTTCGCGGCTGGACTTAATTGCTCGTCCCTGCTCCGCTCTCCCAGTGCGCGTCAGACTTGGCTTTCCCGTGGCCTGCGAGGTTCAGGGTCGCCTCCTGGTGCTCTCCACTCCCTAGAAGGTCCTCCTCCTTGACAGCCCTCCTGGGTGGATGTGGCATCTCCCCTCCCCTCGCCTGCCTGTGCCCAGGTTTGAACGAGCACCCATGTGATGGAGGCGTTTGGTGCTGTGCCAGGGGCTGGGCCGGGACCACCCCACCTGTGCCTGTGTCGGAGCAAGAGCAGAGCCCTCAGTGCTCTCGAGCATCTTGCCGTCTTGGAGGCTGCGTGGCCCTCCCTCAGCACCTCTGCCCTCCTGCGGCCCTGCGCTCCTCTGAGGGCTCACTTTTCATGACCCGTGCTGCAGTGGCCTCCTCCGACGAGCTGCCTGCTGCCCCGTCCTTCCTGTCGGGCCTTGAGGGGCTCCCCGGGACATGACGCATCCCAGCGTGGAGCCTTGGGGGTGCTCCAGGGAGCCGAGCGGGTTGAGCAGGACGGCTGGGACTGAGCTGGGGAAGCTGTTTAAAAACGGGGGCGTTGGGCATAGTTGCCCATCTCTGCTCTTGGACAGACGAGTCTGGGCCCCAGGGATCCAGACTCAGGAGACCGCCCTGGATTCCCTCTGGTGCCCCGTCTGCCGGTTTTCTAGAAATTACCGTAGGGTGAATTCTAGGAGGAGCCTCTGGCCTGGCCATGAGCCTGAGGCCCTGTCCCTCTCCTCAGGATCATCCAGCAGCTGGTCAACGGCATCATCACCCCAGCCACCATCCCCAGCCTGGGCCTGGGCCCCTGGTGAGTAGTGGGCGCCCCCCGCCCCACCCACCACCCACCCCCGGTGCTGTAACCAGCCCTCTCTGCCCCCAGGGGTGTCCTGCACTCGAACCCGATGGACTATGCCTGGGGCGCCAACGGCCTGGACGCCATCATCACGCAGGTACATCAAGACCGCCCTGGGGGTTGCTCCCCCTGTGTGCGGGCCCCAGGGACGTGATGGCACCGTGCACCAGGATTTCCGCCTGGTGGGAGCCCCTAGGCATGTTGGGGCTGTGTGAGGGCGGCGGGAGCTCCCGGGGGCCCGACCCATGCAGGACGGGGGACAGCCGTGCCATCCTCGGGCAGGGGCCGCTCCGGCTGGGACCGCCCCGCCCCCGTGCTTTTGCAGGTTTGATGCAGCCTCGCGTTCCGAGGACGGAGGCGCTCCTGTGGCCGGGCCGGGTGGAGTGAAGGCAGGAGCCCATGAAGGCAGCTCCCACACTCTTGCCTCTTGTCTTTCAGCTCCTCAATCAGTTTGAAAACACAGGCCCCCCACCCGCAGACAAAGAGAAGATCCAGGCCCTCCCCATCGTCCCTGTCACCGAAGAACATGTAGGTACGCTCCTGCGCTGCCAGACCCTGCCCCGGGGCCAGGGGCCGACCAAGTAGGCCGGATCCACGGGCCCTGGCACAGACACACAGACACGGCCCTCCTGGCACCGTGGGTTGAGGTGCAGAGAAGCCCCTGAACTCCCAGTGGGGGGGTCTGTACCAAGCACTTCCTCACAGGACCCTTAGTAGGCAGCTCCGTGGGGGGCCGCAGGGGCTGTGGGGGCCACTCGCTGTCCCGCCCCTGCAGGCTCCGGGCTGGAATGCCCCGTGTGCAAGGACGACTACGCCCTGGGTGAGAGCGTGCGCCAGTTGCCCTGCAACCACCTCTTCCACGATGGCTGCATCGTGCCCTGGCTGGAGCAGGTGAGCACTGGGCCACGGGTGGGCGGACAGACGGATGGACAGGACAGTCCTTGGCCTGCTGGGGTGTGTGGCCTGGGCCCTGCCTCACAGCCCTCTCCCCACCCTCTGCCTCCGTCCCACAAAGCACGACAGCTGCCCCGTGTGCCGGAAAAGCCTCACGGGACAGAACACAGCCACGAACCCCCCGGGGCTGACAGGCGTGAGCTTCTCCTCTTCCTCCTCATCCTCCTCCTCCAGCTCGCCCAGCAGCGAGAACGCTGCCGGCCACTCCTGAGCCACTGCCTTCCGGCCGGGCCCACCCATCCACCCATCCCGCAGCTCCACCAGGGCTGCCGCGGACTCGGGGCCCATTCCCTGGTCAGTCCCGGCAGGCCCCTGGTTGCTGTGGCCAGGGCCCGGGGACCCGTCCTGTCCAGCCGGCCCAGAACGTCCACTCCACAGGCTCCAGGCCCGGCTGGACGCTCCCCCTCCCTCTGGCCCCATGTCTCTAACCTGCCCTCCAAATGTTCAACAGCGGAAAGGTTTTTATAATTTTAAATTATTGCTGCTTGGAAATAATGGACGTTTTAGCTCCTAAGCAGCCATTTTTCGCATGATCTGTGGAGTCGGGAGAGCTGCTCGAGCCAGGGTCATGGCCAGGCAGGCCCCGCAGCGGCCTTGCCCCGTCCCCCCTGTGGGCATGGCTGTGCGGGGGCTCGGGCCACAAGGACGACCAGAAGGAACTGAGGACAGAGCCGCCCCGACGGGCAGTTTTTAAAGGGGAAAAAACATGTATCTTGAAAGCTATTTAAAAATACAGCAACTCAGAGAAGCAGGTGGTCCGGCGTCTTCCTTCCACCAGTGTGCGGTGAGCAGGGGTGTGCGGTGCTGGCGGATGCCCCTGCAGGGGCTAGAAGGCCAAGCCAGCCCCCGTCTGCCACCCGGAGCTCAGCGAACCCACGATTCCCAACCTGAATCACGGACGTTGGATCCTGCAACGTGAATGAGAAGATGGCAGCACAGCACCGCGGAACAGAATGTCACACCATGGGGACGGCCTGCGTCCGGGGGTCCCGCACGTCCTTGGCCTCGCATCTTGGTGCAGCCACCCCCCCAGGCCCCCGACCCACAGCACCCTCGGCGCTCGCCTTGGGAAGCTGTCCCTGCCGGGAGCCCTCACAGCGTGCAGGGACGGTGCAGGAGCAGAGCCAGGCTGTGGTGTCGGGGCCAGGCCATCCCGGTTACCCCCAGCCCTGTTCCCACCATGAGCACAGCAGCCTGGGGCCAGAGCGTTCTCGTGATCTGTAAAGATTCTGACCATCGCATGGTCCAAATCAGACTGTGTGGACATAACCAGGAGTGCCCCCCACCCCCCCGGGAACCGTTCATGTTCATTTATTGTGGACCCTTCTAGAATGTTCATTTTTCAAAACGAGCAAATGCACACTCCTCTCTGCACCCTGCTGTTCTGTTCCTCGTCAGCGTGGCTGCCTGCCCTGGGCTCTGTGTCTGTCTGTCCACACTGGTGCCTGGAGCTGGTGGGCCCTGGATCTAACCATCCCTGGTGGTAGCTTATGCTGCCGCAGACGCTGCCACGGGGAGGGCGCCTGGGGTGAGTGCCCGGCGTGGGGCTGCGGCTGCTGCCCCGGAGGTGTTGCCCGGAGCTGACTGGACTGGGGCAAAGGGCTCAGGTTCTCAAGTGTGGGGGTTTCTGTGAGTGTCCAGGAAAGTGGTCACACGGAGCCGCACCCACTACAGGGAACAGACGGAGCCTCCGTGTCCTGTTGTGCGGCCTCTCCTGTCACCTGGGAAACTTCTGAGGTCACCCCAGGAGCCAGACTGAGGGCCAGACTCCCCAAGACATGGGACGTGGGACCTCACATGGCCAAAGGGACTTCAGGTGGGACAAAGCAAAGGCCCTGAGGTGGGGGAGGCTACTGTGCCGTTTGGGGGCCCTTAGAGGAGGGGACAGGAGGTTGGGGTCCGAGAGGAGACGCCTGCTGCTGACCTCGCGGACAGAGGAGGGTCCCCAGGCCCAGGAGCTCCCCGGAGCTGGGAAAAGCTGGAAGCAGTTTCTCCCTGGAGCCCCCAGAAACATCAGGGAAGGATTATCATTCAAGCCTCTACGCTGTGTGTTAGAGAAGCCAGAGGGTCCTCCCACCCCCTACCGTGCCCTGGCCCTGGCGTTGCTGCAGGCTGATCTACACGGGTCGGAGGGCCGGGCAGCCAGTGAGGGGCTGAATGCCCAGGCCAGGGGGGTGGGGCGCAGGTCATCCAGGCGTTGCCCGTTTCACCCATCTTCCTGGCAGTTGCCCCGTGCCCCGTCCTTGCCAGCATGTGGTTCCAGTTCCTCGTGTCTTTGTAGGCTTTGGTAGCAACAATTTTATTTCAGCTGTTCTGATGGGCAGCAGCGGCCTGGCAGGGTGTGGCCCCAGGCAGCAGGATTGCGGGGGCCGTCGTCACCACATGGGCTGGAGGCGGGGGGCATCAGGTGAGGGGTCCTGAGGGCGCTCACCCCGCCCCCGGGACACACCTGCACCCAGCGGGTCCCACCTTGGCCCAGGAGGGGCCTAAGCCCTGGGGCGGAAGGCGGCATCAGCCACGTTTCACAGAAGGGGAAACCGAGGCAGGGGGCTGGGCCTCGTGGGGCTGTCTGTGTGGTGGAGCCCGGAGGTGGAGGGCTGAAGACCGCCCTTTTACGACTGAATACTTCAGAAAACACAGGTGTTTCCCTCCACCCTGCTGCCCCCAAAGTCCCCAGACCTGGGCCCCAGAGCACAGGTTTGTTCTGTGCGTCCTGGGGTCAGGGGTCCTGAATGGGCCGCTGATCCCGTCTGCAAGTCCCCTTTGCCGTGGGCGGGTTGCAGTCACAGGTTCTGGGGTTGGACATGCACATCTTGGGGGGCCGTGACCCTGCCGACCCCAGGGCACGGCCTCCCTGGGTCGTGGTTCTTCTGCCTCCCAGCCCCACCACCCCCAGGCCTAGATGGGTCCTCTCGTGCCCACCGGGGGCCAGGCTTTCCTGTACCTGCTCAGGGCCCAGCACCCTCAGCTGCAAGGAAACAGGGAAACCACAACGTGCCCAGCCCAGGAGGAATCTTCCAGAACCTCTGTCCAGGTAGGGCCACATGCCGGTCAGTGGGCCCCTCGTGGCCTCAGGGCGCCAGGACGGGCAGGAAGTGGGTGGACAGCTGGTGCCGCCACGTCCGGCTGCCGCGCCGAGGGGCGCCCCGGCTGTCCAGGGCCAGGAACATGGGGCGCCCGTGGTGGCGCCAGTGCTGCGCTGCGTAGGTGTTGTAGCCGTTCTCCTCGATGCGCTCCCGGAACCTGCAGTCGCCTGTGTAGACCCGCTGTGGGGGGTCGGCTGTGAGGGGGGCCCTGAGCTCTGGGGACCCCTGCCTGCCCACGACCGCCGGGGACTCACCGACCCGTAGACGCGCCCCTGGCGGTCCATGGCCACGTAGAAGCCATTGTGGAGCGACTTCATGACCACAACACCCGCACGGATGGAGCGGATCTCCACGATGCCTGGGGGCGGCAGGGGTTGGGGGGCTGGGGTCTAGCCTCGGTGGCCCCTGGGTGAGTCCTGCCCCGCTCGAGCTGCCATTTCCCATGCAGTGACCACCCAGACACTGAGTCTGAGCCGGGGCCAGGCTTGGATGCCCAAGGTGATGGGGAGCTCACTGCCTGCCCCGTGGGAGTGTTTCAATACTGGGCAGCTTGCACAGTGTGACATTCACCCTCAGATGGGGCTGAGCTCCTCCCCACCTGACCCCCC
>PVKY010011775.1:0-11858 GCA_004027775.1 Bradypus variegatus
TCAAATCCAAGGGATAAAAATGCCACACAAGCTACTTTTCTTTTGGGAACTACAGGGGAAATCAGTGGATTCCATTTTTGTAATTTGCAGGTAATAAATAACCTGTTAGCCCCAGAAATGGTCATCTACAAACTGAAACTGGCCTGAAGTTTCAATATTATCTGAGCTGGTTATGAAAGTTCTGGAAACAAATTCTTCTTCAATAACCGACCCAATGAACAGATAACACCCACTGACCAAATCTTTGGTGGAAAAAAAACAACAAATAAATCCATAGGGACTGATACAACCATTTCTTTTGGATCATGTTTGACCACAAATCTGAGGTAAAAGATGAACCACGTAATCACTAGACGCTCACTCTATTCTAAATCTAAGAGAATGAAAAGTTAGTATCAAAATACAACCCATGGATCTCAAATAAAGCATGTACAATGTGCAAGAAATCTCTCTTTTTAAAGTCAGTCCTGGCAAAAACAGAGCCATGTTCATACTAACTAATTTTTCTCCATTATTTTTCTTTATTCTACTGAGAGATGAATTTGACTCCTGCTCACCAAGTTTTAAAGTTTCTACAACACTGGACAAAATATGTGTGTTTGTTTAATTGATGACTACAAATTAAAGTAAGTGATTCATGATGGTTTTGGTATTGGAAATCTCAGCCATCCAATGAGTCATTCTGAACAGCCTAGATTTCTGAATGGGTAAAAGCTTTACATACCAAAATAACTTCGGTGGTTTATTATGTTATCATAAAATATTTTACATATTCCTCTGCCTTCTTAAAGAGTGTATTTTAAAATGTATTTTTTGCATCATTAATTATAAGTAGCAGTTATTGGTTTATATTATTATAAAGTGATGCCTGCAGGATTGATGGTTTCAACCCTAACATTCCCAAGCAATGAGAGTTTCGACCCTAATATACTCAAGCCTTTATGGCTCCTTCCCTTCTCCCATTTTCTAGTGTCTAAAGTTATAGTTTTTCTGTCACTTTCCCAGATGTCAGGCTGTCAGGGGTCATTTTTCACCGCTCATTATACCCGTCCTTCACTCCATTCTATATATGCTACCCCTAATATGCTAGGGATTATTTTTCAAATTAAAAGAGTATGTTAGGATTGTGTCTAAGCTAAAAGTGTGTTCTGGGAGAGGATCTGAAGGAGTCTCCCCAACATTATGCCATCTATTCTGGTTGCTAAATGGGCCTTTTGCCCCACTTTCTCATTCTTGGCTAGGTTCCATGTATGCAGAGAGCCACAGTTCAGACTAAGGTACATTAGGACAAACCTTGGTGCTCCTTATGATTCCACACTCCAAAAGTAAACCAAATCATGATATGAGCTCACTAATCAATGCCTGTTCTGGCCACACAACAAATCAAGTGCAAAAGTTTGCAAGCAGGCAAATGGCTAGGTTGAAAGATTAATCCAGAAACTCAAAAATGGTCCCTATCTTTTCATACTGGTTTTGTATTTTGTACACCTACACCATTTAGCAGCATGAACAGGTAGGCACCTTTTACAAATAAGTATGGTAAAAAAAGCTTTTAAGGGAAAAATTACTGAATGATTTTGGAAAACACACATAAGTTCAGTTTTTTGGTTTTTTTATTAAATTACATTTTTAAACTAAGCAAATACTTTTTAATACCATACATTTAATTGTTTTACTTACTAACCTGATTAGGGCTATATTGAAGAAAGTCCTCTCCTTCACTCAAAGGGAAAAAATGTTACTCCAACATTTTAGTATGTCAAAAATTATCATTATCTCAAACATGCCCTGCAAGCACTGAAGTCAAGCATTCAACATAAATTGCTGGACTTAAATTCTTTGCACTGTATAAAATGCAAAAGTTTCTATAACCTTGTTAGGCAAACCTGAGAAAGCAAAACCAAGCAGGTGAACCAAGCCAGCAAAGAAGCTGCCCTGTCCCATCAAGGAGGAAGCAAAAGGACTGGATCATCAGTTATCTTCATTATGCTCCCACACCCTTTGGAAGGAGGCTGGCCCTCCAGCTATTTATAAATGTGGAACTGAACTAACTGAAGGGCCCTGCCACTGCTGGACTTGTGAGTAACCAAGTGTCATGCTCTGAATCTTAGCAGGGCCTGTGGAATCTCCCTTGGTATGGCCCTCCATACTTGGCAGCACAGGATCCTTTGGGTGCAGTCCTGTCTGGTCAAAAAAAGGACTGAGGATTTCTATCAGTCACTTCCAGTCTTCGACTCTATATATGGGAAACAACCCATTCTAGTGTTTTCAGCATCCAGCAAGGAGGCCGGCCCTCCTCTCACTGTCCAGAAGGCACACTCACTTTAGGGTCCCCCAGACAACGCTGCCGAGGACTGGACCTTGTCGTCAAATGGCAGCCCAGATCTCTGCGAGTCTTGCAAGCTCTCGGTTCTAACACGGAACAGCTGGAAGAGCGGACCCTGCATTCTTTTCTCTGCGTAAACACTGGGGGCTCTGTTCACTCCCCTGCTGCAGCATGGCCGAAATAATTTTTCCTATCCAAAATCACAACTGGCAGACCTTTCTCCCACCCTCAGCATCCCCCACCCCGCAGAACAGAATTTCAGTCGGATACTACCCACGCTAGCAAATGGCAAACTGCTGAACCTTTCAAGTATACTCACTTTCTATACTAGTTGAGGTGTCTGTACATACTAGCAGGGTAATAAGCAATTGCTATATTCAATAAAGTTTCCTAACAGAAAGCTTTAAGGTCCTCAATTCATGCCTGCTCTTTCTACAAGACCTTTTATCTAAATTCAGTACGGAAAACGTCATGACCGATAAGTGTAACCAGATAATATGCATACTGCAAATGTCATTTTAATAGTCTGAAGTGTCACCTACATATTATTCTGAAGACACAGCTCTAATACCAGAATATCCATAGGGGTAAATAAATTTAAAATTTGGATTTTCATATATCCCTCATATAGCTCTATCAAAAATTGGCTTTTGAAGGGCAGTCCCGGACTTCCTCATGTGTTGCAAAAATCCAGCGAGCCACATTGCCCAAGAGAAAAAAAAAAAAAAAGCCCAGAAAATCCAGACTCTACGTGACCTGACTTACTTATTTCCCAGGCAACTGCATGAGAGAAACATCAATCATTCATGCCACCCTATCTACCACACGGAAAGGACTGAAGGAGTTCACGGTGGGCAAAAACCAAAGCGGCCACCGGTGGTAAGTAGGAGGCGGGAACCAGGGAAAGGGGTGGAGAAGGAAGCTAGGGGCCCTGGGGGGCTCGCGTCGCCCGGGTGCCCACGGAACGGCGGCGGGGGGCGGGGCCCGGGCCCCAGGCGGGGAAGCCGGGAATCGGGTGGCGGCGGCGGCGCGCACTTACCCGGGCTGTTGGCTTCGCCTTCGAGGACGTGCAGCTCGGCGCAGTCGGCCAGCGAGTGCTCCAGGCAGAGCTGGAGGAAGCGGGCCTGGGTCTGGCTCACGCGCTTGAGCAGCGACAGCAGCGCAACAGTCTGCTCGCACTCATTCCAGCCCTTAAACCAGCCCGCCAGCACCCCGACCTGGTCGCGAAACATCATGGTTAGGGGGCTGCCCTCGGTCTAAAAAGCCCCCTCGGCACCCCAGCCCGCCCCTCCCGCCCCAAAGTTTAGCGGAACCCCAGCTCCGCGGCCGCCGGAGACGCTTTCCTGTTTCAAGGTGGTTCTGGTGCCCGGACGCTGCAGGTATACTGCCTCGACTCCTGCCTCTTTCGTCTGGTTTCAGTTACGTTCTGGTGGTTCTGGCTGATTTCCCCAGAGAGGATGACAGACGGAAATATTTCTTTTTAAAAAATAACTATTTTTTTTTAAAATCCCCACAAGGCACACAACTGAATGATGAATGCTCTGTTTTTCCCCCTTCTTGCAGCTCCGCGATGGTGATTTTTGACGTCCCGGGGTCTCCTCCCCGCTGGGCTGCAGTTCGGACCCTTCACACCCGCATTCCCGAGCGGCGATCACCACTGGAAGGAGAGAAAGGGCTGCAGTGAGACCTGGGCCAGCGAGGGCGCGCGCCCGGGAGATGAGTGCATCCGAAGGTCCCCGGGCATGGGGGGGGGCCTCGCGGACGTTCGGTTCCCCCAAATTCCAGCTGCCCCCTCCGCACCCGGATGCAGGAGATGAGCTATTCCCGTCCAGGGAATGGCGAAAAACCTCCTTCCCAGGTGCAGGAGGGGACCCCGCAGCTTCCTGTTGCTGTCGCTGCGAACGGGTGGTGCTCCCCGCACGCCGCACCCGGGGTGGCTTCCAGGTCTGTGCCTGTGAACGCCAGCACCAGCAACAGATCTTCACCGCGCCGAAAACTTGCAATGCGGTTGAGAAGGGGTGCGAGCGCGGGGGCGGGAGCGGAGGGGGAGCCTAATGCAAAGCAGAGGCGGAGGCAGCGGCAGCCCGAGTTCCTTCCTCCTCCTCCTCCTCCACCTCCTCCAGAAGCAGCAGCCGAGCGGCTGCAGCTCCATCTACAGCTACAGCGAGCATCTCCACCGCCAAGCGCCCCTCTGGATTTAGGCCGTGAGCAGCCGCGGCAGCAGCTCCAGACAAAAATAAACTCCCCACCCAAAGCTCTGCGCCCAGCAGGCGGCGGCGCAGCTCGGAGTCCCGACTCCGTCGCGCAGCGCAGTGCCGCTTCAACCCAGCCGGGAGGTCGCCAAGGGTCCGCTTCACCCGGAGCGATCAGATGTGTGCGTGAGCGTATGTGTACGCGAGTGTGTATTCTAGGCATCCTGCCCCCGCCGTAGCCGCAGTCGCCTACGGGCGGGTCTATCGGGCCCACGCCTCGCCGGTGCATCCCAGGCCGAAGGCGGCACTGCCCCGGGGCGCGCGCGCAGCGCCAGAGCAGCCCGAATCCGCAGGGCTGCGTCCGTCCGCTGGCAGGGCGGCTCCGCGGGGAATGCGGCTTTGCGCCGCCGGCACACGCCCCCAAACGGCCGAATAAAATAAAATAAAAAGTTCGGCTTCGGGGGCTCCCCAAGTCCTACTCGGGTCCGGGTGAACACCGGTGAAGAGGGGGAGAACCCAGCAGCTCAACCATCAAGGGGCGGCTCGCTCCCAGCATCCCGCTTCTCGGCTTCTAGAACTTCTTGGGCAGAAGGGGAAGACCCACGAGAAGGAACCCCAGTGACCGACGGGTCTCCCTCCGAGGACGGAAGGAAGGGGGCGCTCACCTCGGTGCAGCTCATCCGGGCGGCTTGGGGCCCCACGCGCGGGTCCGAGGCCGCGGCAGCTTTCAGCGGGGTTGGGGGCGCCCGGAGCGCGGGCCGCGGGCCATGCCGTCGGGGCAAGCGGCGCTGCGGGAGTGCGGCGCTGCGGTTCAGGGCTGCGGCCACCGCCGCCGCTGCTGTCTCCAGTGTTGGTTCGCGGAGGACTGAGCCGCCGGAGCCGGAGCTCCCCACATGCTACTGATTAACATACACCATTACATCATGGGCTTGGCAGGGAGCGCCCGAGCGGGGGGAGAGGAACCCGGGAGGCGGCGGCGGCACGAGGGGGTAGGGGGAGGATCCCGGGACCCGGCGGAGGGCGGGGGACGGATTCCTGAGTGGGGACTAGAAGGGGGGAGGGGAGCGGAGAGGGAGGAGCCGGATGGCGCAGAGGGGTCGGGTTGGAGGAATCTCGGGGCGGAGGGAAGAAGTTTGGGAAAGGGGAGGGGTCGGAGTGAATTCCTGCCCCATGTCGCCAGCGCGTTCAGGAGGGGCCGGGGCCATGAGGCCACCGAAGCCTTAGGCAGGAGGGAACCAGGAGGGCACTCGAGCGGGGGCGGTGCTGCCACCGGCTGCTCGTCCTTGGGAATGTGGTTCGCTGATTCGGGTGACCCCTTGGCTCTGTTGGGGCCAGGCAGTGACAGAACTGAGTTGCCCGCGGGCGGCGGCGATCTGGGGTTACTGCCGCTGGGGGCAGCGACGACATCTGGAGGTCGCCGGCGCGGAGGGCTTAGGAGGGCGAGGGGCAGTTCTTCGGGTTTTTCTTTGGGCTGGACGTGCCTGGTTTCTGGGCTCCGTGCGGTCCTTGTCCGTGGAACTCGAAAAATGGCAGACACTGCCTTGGCCTAACCACTCCTCTGCCGGGATTGAGCCCTGGACGTCCTTTGCTTCGGCCAGCGGCCTGGCGGCCGGTCCCGCGCCCTTCCGGGACCTCGCTCTACCCTTGAGGAAGCGACCAGATTTCTGGGGTTCACACCGCAGAGAGGCCCGGCGCGTTGACCGCGGCTTGGTGCCTGAAGCCAAAGCGAGGGTCGCCTTGAGGGCCATGGAGGCGGGGCGAGGCCACCTGTAAGCACGTCAGAGTCGTCGGGCCCGGCTGCTTTTACCTCCACCTGAAGAGTACACTGAACCAAAGCCGAACGGAGGGCTTCGAAAGCCGGAGCAGCGCGGTGGCAGAGCGGCTCTGGGTGGGCTGGGCTGGCTAGTCCCGAAAGTTGAGGATTGGTTTCAAATGCCCTAAAACCTAAAAATCACTGTACCTTCAGATGTAAGTTGAATGTTTCGTTAGACTTGATGGCCAAATCTGGGCTATCTCCATGTGTTTGGTAAAAACACTGTGCCCTCAGACATTTTCTCCAGCAACTTCAAGGTCTGTTTATGAAAGACTATTTCTGAGAGATCGTTGAAATGCATGTACTCTCCCTAATATAGTATTTTGAAGATAAGGTATCTGAGATATTATTCCACTAATTGACACTTCTGGCTTTCTTCTCCAAGCATATGTCCCTGGAATTTCGATCCTTTCCTCAAGTCTAGTTTCTGCTGCTTTAGGTCGTGTCAGACATGTGACATCACCTAACCATCTGTTAGGGTATTGGAAGCTCTGGTTGAGCTATAAAAAACTTAGATGTTAACATTAAAATTGGGTGTGTGAATAAAAAAAATTTCACTATTACCGAGTCAGGAAAAATACCTGCATAAATAATTTCATAAATATTCTGCCCTGTTTAGAAAATAAGAATTCTGGAGTCAAAGTTTTATTTTCTTTTGTTTTATTTATTACTATAAAGGCAGACAAGCTTGATATATCATTTTCTCTAAGACATCATTATCAATTAGCTAGTCCTTAGTAATAACTTGTGGGGAATGGGGGCAGAATTAGAATATAGCGTATTTCCATACATACTTGGCTACAAACTGCAGCCAAGGCAGATGTTCATCCCTCCCCATCTGGGGCTTTTGAAAGTGCCCCAACCAGTGATTTTTTTTTAAGTAAAGTAAAAGAAACATCATCTTCATTAACTTATTTACTGTCACCTGCAGCTTTCCAAAATGAATAGTAAAACTCAAAAAACAAAACAAAACAAAAAAACCTTGCAAATATTCAACAATTTTACTTATGCTGAAGAAAGAAAATATTGCCATCTACTGGAGGAGTGAAGTTCTTTGACCTGGGAAAAGATCTTGATTTAATTTAATTTTGAGCTCTTACTGTTCAGGTCACCGTTCATAGGCTGAGAAATACAAGGGTAAACATGACATGAGTTACACGTCTCCTTTGCTTTTGATTTCCCTCATGTGTGGGTTTGAAACTGTTATGGACCCCAGAAGAGCCATGATCTTTTAATCCAATCTTGTGGGGTGGAACCTTCTGATTGAATGTTTCCATAGAGATGTGACCCACCCAAATATAGGTGAGACCTTTGATTAAATTATTTCCATGGAGGTGTGAACTCACTCATTGAGGGTGGTCTTGATTAGTTTACTGGAGTCCTTTAAGAGAGCCATGGAGAGAAGGAGCTCAGAGAAGCTAAGAGAGACATTTTGGAGAGAAGTTAAGATATGAATCCAGAGTTTGCCCTGGGAGAAGCTAAGAGCCAACACAAAGCCAAATGCTTGGAGACAATTGGGGATGCAGACAGGAAGGGTGTCTGGAGATGCTAAGTTAGGGGATGAAGCCCAGGGTTTGCCCCAGAGAAGCTAATAGAGGAGCCCTGGTGTGCCAGTTTGGATATATTATGGCCCCCAAAACACTATTATCTTTGATGCAATCTTCTGGAGGCAGAGTATTAGTGTTGATTAGGTTGGAACCTTTGGATTAGCTTTTTTCCGTGGAGATGTGACCCACCCAACTGTAGGTAATAACTCTGATTAGATAATTTCCATGGAGGTGTGGCTCTACCCATTCAGCATGGGCCTTGTTTAGTTCACTGGAACCCTGTAAAACCTCAGACAGAAGGAGCTCATAGCTAGCTACAGCTGAGACTGACACTTTGAAGACAGCCAGTTGGAAGCTGACGCAGACATTTTGGAGAATGCCATTTTGAAACAACCTGGGAACAAGCAGACACCAGCCACGTGCCTGCCCAGCTAATAGAGGCTTTCCAGATGCCAATGGCCTTTCTCCAGTGAAGGTACCCTGTCATTAATGCCTTACCTGGATGCTTAATGGCCTTAAGACTTTGTAACCAAATAAACCCCCTTTATAAAAGCCAATCCATTTCTGATATTTTGCAAAGTGGCAGCATTAGCAAACCAGAATACCTGGAGAAGCTAAGAGAGGACAGCCAGATGCTTAGAAAGAAACACCATGGGAGAACAAGCAAGGATGCACAGAGGCTGAGAGAGAGAAGCTAAGAGAGACAGAAGCCCAGGACATTTTGGAGAAAGACATTTTGAGATGAAAACCTTGGAGCAAAGGACCAGAAGACACCAGCCACATGCACTCCCAGTTGACACAGATGTTCTAGACACCACCGGCCTTTCTTCAGTGAAGGTATCCTCTTGTTGATGCCTTAATTTGGACACTTTATGGCCTTAGAACTATAAATTTATAACCTAATAAATCCCCTTTATAAAAGCAAATCCATTTCTGGTATTTTGCATAACAGCATCATTAGCAAACTGCAACAGATTTTGTTGTCCAAGAAGTGGGGTGCTGCTAATTTGCAAATACCAAATATGTTGGAATGGATTTTTAAAGGGATAAGGGAAAGATTCTGGAAGAATTGTTAGGGGCTTGATAGAAAAGGCCTAGATTGCTTCGAAGAGACTGTTGGTTGAAATATGGACTCTAAATATATTTCCGGTGAGACCTTAAACAGAAATAGTGAACGTGTCATTGCCAACTGGAAGAAAGGCAATCCTTATTTTAAAGTGGCAGAGAATTTGGCAAAATTGAGTCCTGGTGTTAGATAGAAGGCAGAATTTGAAAACAGTGAGCTGGGATACTTAACTGAAGAGATTTTGACACTAAATATCAAAAGCGTGGCCTGGTTTCTCCTTGCAACTTATAGTTAAATGTGAAAAGAAAGAGATAAGTTGAGAACTGAACTCTTGGCTACAAAGAAACCAGAAATTGAAGTTCTGGAAAATTCTGGGCTTCCAGAAAATGATACCCCAGAAGATATTGCCTCACGTGAGAATTTAACTAAACATAGAACATGACAGCCATTTCAGTACAAGCCAGGATTCGAGATAGAGTTATCCAGGAAGGATTTGTGGAAAGTCTTATTGTCTGATGGTTTTGACCCCTGCATACTATATGTGAAGCCAAAAAAATTTTTGTGAGATCTGTATAAATAGAACCTCTGCCAATCTGGACTAAAAGGTACAGGAAAGGGACAGATTGAAGGAAAAATTTCTTCAAAGGTAGAACCATAGCCAAGGTCTGAAGCCAAGAAATCTCAGGCCAGGAAAGCAGACCCAGCCATGCATGTGAGAAGCGTGAGTTTTCCCCAGAGGCAGAGGGCAGGCCTTCTGCCTCGATGTCCAGGAAGAATGCTGCCACCCCAGGCCTCAGAGAGGGTACAGCACATTCCTCAGGGATTGGGCCACCACTTCAGTGTTCTGAAGGGGCTAAGCATATGCTCTGGAAATGGTAGAGAGTCTAGGTGCTACCCAGATGTTTGAGGAAGGTGGAGCCGAGAAAAAGGTGGTCTCCCCAATACTTGGATATATTGGAGCAGTCACCCCAGCATTTGGAGAAAGCAAGGCCACTGCATAAGCCTTTGGAAAGTATGGGTCTGCCACTGTCTCAAGCCCTGAGGATAAAATGTCATTCTATGAATGGCTCTCAGACTTTGAAACCTAATGAAGTTTTCCCAGTGGGTTTTAGGAATTGTTTTGGTCCCATGAACCCTGTTTTTCTTTCCATTTCCCCCTATGGCAATAGGAACATTTATCCTATGACTGCCCTTCCTTTGTATATTGGCAGCAGATAACTTGTTCTGAGTTTCACAGGTCGATAGCCTGAGGAGAATGTTGCCTTTAGGACAAACCATGCCTGTAACTGATTTTGATAAGACTTTGTACTTGTCTATAATTGAATGAATGTATTTTTCCATTTAGAAAGAACATGTCTTTTGGGATGGAATGTGCCAGTTTGAAACTGTTATGGACTCTAGAAGGGCCATGTTCTTTTAATCCAATCTTGTTGGTTGGAAACTTCTGATTGAATGTTTTTGTGGAGATGTGACCCACCCAACTATGGGTGATACTTTTGATTAAATTATTTCCATGGAGGTGTGAACCCACCCATTCAGGGTGTGTCTTGATTAGTTTGCTGGATTCCTTTAAAAGAACCATGGAGAGAAGGAGCTCAGAGAAGCTGAGAGAGACATTTTGTAGAGAAGATGTCCAGTGTTTGCCCCAGCAGAAGCTCAGAGCTGACACAAGCCCAGATGCTTGGAGACAATTGGAGATGCAAACAGGAAGGATGTTTGGAGAGCTATTAAAAGATGTCCAGAGTTTTCCCCAGAGAAGCTAAGAGAGGACCCACAGAAATACCCTGGGAGAACAAGCAAGGATGCACAGAGGCTGAGAGAGAGAAGCTGAGAGAGACAGAAGCCCGGAGACATTTTGGAGAAAAACATTTTGAAACCAGAACCAGGGAGCAAAGGACTAGCAGACACTAGCCACGAGCATCCCCAGCTAACAGAGGTGTTCCAGACACCACCGGCCTTTCTTCAACGAAGGTATCCTCTTGTTGATGCCTTAATTTGGACACTTTTATGGCCTTAGAACTATAAATTTGTAACCTAATAAATCCCCTTTATAAAAGCCAATGCATTTCTGGAATTCTGCAAAATAGCATTTTGCAAAACTTGTCTCTCAGTTTTTTCCTGATGAGGAAGTGTATAAAGATAAAAACCTAGTGATGCTGCTTCACTACTCCCAACAGAGAGGGAAATTCTGACACTGAAAGAAGGTAAGTATATAATTATCAGCTAAATATATGTGTTTGTATTAATGTGGATTTTTCCTATAGGAACCTGTACTCAGTTATTATGGATAATTGAGAAGTGGCTAACAAGTGCTAAATATTTACATCCCTGGGAAAAGGAATGAAAATATGGAATAAAGGAAATACGAAAATGTCTATTATATTCCTATTTATTCTTTTGAAAAATATTTATTGTTCACATACTATGTGCCAGATACTGGGCTTTGTGGTGAGTACACACTAATGAACCAAAAATACATTGTACAGAGGGAGAAGATGGCGGCATAGAGAGGAGTGGAATCTAAGTAGTCCCCCTGGAATAACTAAAAAAAAAACAACTAGTAAATAATCCAGAATAACTGTGGGGGGACAAATGAGACCATCCATTCATCACACACCCACCTGAATTGGGAGGAATATCCGACAACACAGCATAAAATCTGTAAGTAAAACCTGCGGACCAAGTTGGGAGACCCCTCCCCCATAGCCCGAGCTGCAAAGCCTCGTGGTGCCAGAGAGAAGCTCTCTCCCAGCAAGCAAATATAGCTCAGCTGAGCTCCAACTGGGGTTTTAAGTAGTGAGTGTGAACTGCTCACTACAGGTACAAATCCCCAAAAAACAGACAGAGGCTTTGGGTGATGACTGACCTTGCTTGGACTTGGTCTGAAGGGGACTGTTTCTTTTTCAGCTCAGTG
>PVKY010011776.1:0-11850 GCA_004027775.1 Bradypus variegatus
GAGGAGGAGGGGGAGGAGGAAAAGGAGAGGGAGGAAGAGGGAGAGGATGAGGAGATAGGGGCAGCTCTGGCTGGGCTGCTCAGGACCCCAACTGTTTCTGCCCTTCCCAGGCTCCCCTGAGTTTTTGGCCAGTGGGTGCAGCCCCAACCCTCTCCGATGCTGCCCGCCCCCCACCCGCCCCTGTTCCCTGTGCACCCACTCTGCTCCAGCACCAGGCTGTGGGATGTGGGCTGCCCTGCGGCCTTGCCTTCCAAAGGCTGGGAGTGCGTGTCCATCGGCAACAGGAAAGCAGCACAGAGACCTGGAAGGGCGACGCAGCCAAGGCCTCAACCAGTGGAACGTGGTGGAAGTTTTGAGGCTGGGAAGGGGGCCCTGGAGACCATCTGTTCTAATAGTTGCCCCACCAGGAGTATCATAATCACTGGGGAGCTTTTAAAACTCCGATTCCCTGGCCCCACCCACATGGTCTCAGAGCGGGACCTGGGAATCAGTATTTACAACAAGCTCCCTACAGGGCTTGCTGCAGTGCCAGGTGGGGACACACTGTCAGGTGAGGGAGGTCACATGGCAGTTTTCCAGGGCTCCTCCCCCTGAGGGCAGGGGGCTGCTGGGTGAGCCTCGGATGGCCTTGCCAGCACAGTGCCAAGCACCCAGGGAGGGCAGCAGTGCCTTCTCCCTTTCCTGTCAGGCTCTCCAGGGTCTGCAAGGGCAGGTGCCATCCTGAGGCCCAGAAATCAAATAGGAGAGAAAAAGGCATTTGGCCAGAATGGGATTTCTGTCCCCCGTTTCCCCACCCCCGTCCCCCTAGTGCCAAGGCCTGGGGCTGCGAGCTCTCTCGCCAGAGATGGGGGCGGAGGGTGGGGCAAGAGGGAGGAGGGGAAGACCCGGCGCTTCCTGTCCCAGCCTCTTTCCCCGCAGCCTCCCTGGGCTCAGGGCTGGGTCCCCCGGGGCGGTGGTGTCTGAAGCTGACAGCTCTGCCCTGTCCTTCCTGCCTGCTAGCTCAGATCCCCCAACCCCTCCTGCCTGCCCTCCGTCCTCAGGAGCTTGGCTTCCCACTGAACCCAGCCTGCTCCTCAGGAGGCCCCCGCGCCACAAGAGGGAAGAGCACTGGACTGGGAATCAACCTGCCTGCCCCTGCCACATGAGACCCAGGACGACTCATCTCTCTAACCCTCAGCCTCTCTCCTCTGCTCTCATCACCTCTCTGGGCTTCCCTCCCGCCCTCCCCCAACCATCCTCCACACTGAGGCTGCTTTCATTCATTCATTCATTCATTCAATACCCATGGTGTGCCAGCACTCAGCTAATCATGAAAGATTCACAACGCTGCCCTAATGAAGCTGACATCCTTGGGGGAAAGTCAGTCCATGAAAAACTAATCTTGCAATAAATAAAAATAAATCACAAATTGCAATGACTGCTATAAAGGAAAAGTCCCAGTGAGCTGACAGAGAATAACTGATACCAGAGGGTTGGGGGAGGGGTCTCCATACAAGTGACCTTTAGGCTGAATCCAAAGAAGGCATCAATGAGGAGATGGGTGGAACAGTGTTCCGGTGGAGTGAACAGAAGTTGTGGTGGCTCTGAGGTGGGAAAGTGCTTCCTGAGTTTGAGGAGATGGAAGATGGCCACTGGCTAGAAACTGTGCAATAAGAATGAGGCCAGGTCGTGCCAGGCCAGGCTGAAGATTTGGGATTTTTATGCTAGGATCCCAGGAGTCAGAAGCATTTATTTCCTCTGTCTCTGATTTGAAGTTTTATTTCCCTATGTACATGTGTGTCTGCATGCATCTGTGTGCTTTAGAACAGTTGAGTAAATGGGTGACAGTGGGTGGTGACTGGGTGGGTCCTTCCCCCAAGGGGCTCACAGTGCTGATACGACCCAGGCCAGGGTCAGGCCCACTGGGGAGGGAAGTGGGGTGCTCTTCTCAGTGCATCACCTCCCTGGTCAGGGAGGCTCAACAAGCACTCCTGAGCCTCCGTGTGTGCTCACATGTCCAACGCTGAGCAGCTGCCTTCAGGAGACAAAGCTAGAGCCGGGCCTTTTCCCACAGAACCCTACAGCCCCCGGTGGTAAATGTGAATGAGCACCTGGAGATCAGAGACCAACTCCCTCACTGTACAGATGAAAGAATTAGCCCAGAGAGGGGGACTGACTTCCCCAAGGTCACACAGCAAGAGTCGGGACCTCAGCGCAGTGGGATCAGCACCACGTCTCCTGCCTTCCTGGCCAGCTCCTCCCATTGCACCTGCTGAAGCCGCGTCACGAAGGCTCCAACTCAGGGGTCTAAGCCCCAAATAGGAGACATCAAACACTCCTGTTCATCCCGACTTGCCACCTGGCAGGAAGGTGAGACGAATACAAAACACGGGTGCGCAGTGAGGCAGACACAGCCTCCCTTTGCCCAGAGGGGCAGAAAGTGCCAGGGGGTGGCTGGGTTGGGTCCCTGAGGGCTTGCAGCCCGGCAGCCTCCTGGCTATTCCACTTCCTGCACAAACCAAAGCACCACTTTGACAGGTGAATAAACCCCAGGGCTGTGCTCAGGTGTCTTGCTCTTATCTCAGTAAATTCATCTCTTCACCCTGGATAGGGAAGAGATTTTCATGGATTTTATCATACTCAAGATATTATTACATTAGTCATCCACATGTTTTATTATATCTGAGACATTTTGATATCCAACATATTAGCCATCCAACCTGGCACCAACTGGCAGTTTAAATGAAAGAGAAGGCGATGAATGTGTCTTCTCTGTCCTGGGCACTTGACATTCCTCGTTTCTTTTCATCTCTGTAACATTCCTATGAGGCAGGTATTGTTACTGTCATTTTGTAGGTGAGGCAACTGAGGCACGAGAAGATGATGGAACTTGGTCAGATCCCTCCGCTGATAAGTGGGGCAAGGACCAGATTTGAACCGTGATCTTGGCTCATCATCACTCAGCTCACTATTTCGTTATAAAGGGACATCACCAAAGAACAAGAATACCTTATTAAGGAAGGGCCCCTCGAGCCCACACACACACTCCAGTCCCACCGGGTCATCCCATTTTCACTTTCAGAGGACAAAGGCCACAGCGATGCATCCACAACGCCAACCACAGACGGGGATCCTCAGCCCCAGCCCTGCCCAGCCCCACGGTCCTGGGGAACGCGCTGGGTGACATACTGAAATGTCGGGGAACCCAGAGCTGGAAGGCCTGGCCTCCAGTCCTTACTCAGCCACCTCCTAGACTGGGCAACTCTGATAAGTGACCCCCAACCCCAGCTTCTCAGTCACCTTCCAGTGGAGGAAGGCCAGAGGCCTCTCATTAGCCACACACAGCCCATCCTGCTCAGGCAGTCTCCAAAGACACCTCCAGGGACAATACCCACAGTCCCATGGGAGAAAGGCCACCCTCACCCTCCCTGGCCCTTTCTTTCTTTCCTCCACCTACACCACTCTCTTCACCTTCAGTGTATGTACTTCAGTCTGCAAACTAAGAATGAATTAATTAATGAATGAATGAACTCCCAACTCGCTGAGGACAAGTGAGAGCTCGCCCCTCTTCATTCCCCAACCTCCCGGACACAGCAGAGCCTCGCCTAATGTGAGTCCTCAGGAAAAAGGGTGCAAAAAATCATGTAGAATCATTTTTGCATTCTACTACAGATGAGATCATTTTTGCATTCTACTTTAAAAGGCAAATAAATTCTGTGACTCAAACGCCAGAGGACTGATGTGTTTTGAGCCAAGAAATCAACATTCCTGTTAGGGTTGGAGGCAGGCGAGATGTCCAGGACATTCTCTGGCAGTACAAGGCTCATGTCCAAGGATGTCTCCTTCCTCATGGTTGTTTACAAGAGCCAGCTCAGACCTCTCAGGGAGCCATGCCCTGGGCAGGCACTTAGCTACAAAACTTCAGCCTTTTATTCACTGGTAACTTGATACTTTCTTATAACACAGTCCTTAAGTAACCAAGATTGCTACAGTAATGTCCAAATAAGAATTAAGGGTTTTAATGAGCACATGAAAAGATGTTCAACATCATTAGCCACCAGGGAAATACAAATCAAAATCACAGTGTGATATCAGTTTATACCCACTAGGATGGCTATAATTTTTAAAATAGACAATGACAAGTGTTGGTGAGGATATAGAGAAATTGGAACCCTTGAGCGCTGCTGGTAAGGTCGTAAAATTTTGCAGCCACATCAGAAAACATTTTGTCTATTCCTCAAATGTTAAACATAAGTTACCGTGTGACGCAGCAATTCCAATCTTGGGTATATAACCAAGAGAAATGCAACACATGTCCACACAAACACTTGTATGTAATTGTTTATAGCCACATTATTCATAATAGCCAAATGTGGAGCAGAGTGCTAATGGAAGCAATGGAAATGCCCATCAGCCGGTGAATTGATAAATAAAATGTGGTACATCCTTACAATGGAATTAAAAAAAAAAGTACAGGGTAACAATTCTGATACTGCTATAGTAAACTGGACTTGATTAATTAAGTAAAATGGATGGCAGATGGTGGGAGCCAGATTTCTCCCTGTTGGAGTGTGTAAGTGTGAATACAAATCAAAAACCGAAAAAAAAAGAATTAATTTTCCCTGATGCAAAATGGGAAAGAGATTTTTCCCCCAACCTTTTTCTTTCATCATTTACTTTAGAGAGTTTGTCATTGTAAGTTCTTTCTCTGTCCCCTTTGAAAGGAATATAAATCTTTTCTTTAAACATTAAATAAAAAGTGTTTGCATGATATGCTTCTAAGGTATGACACTGGTACAAAGAGTTAACAACAGAGTGGTATATGGAAAAGCTACCCATTACATATTATAGACTATATTTAATAGGAATATCTTACCTCCACTATACTAATACTAAGGATGAATAATTAGTGGCTGATAAGAGTTCTGGGATGTTTTGTATTGTGATAATTGTTTAAAATTGGGTGTGATGATTGTCCAACTAAGTGATGATAATGTGAGACACTGACTGTTTATCTTAGACAGAATATATGCTATATAAAATCAGAAACCCTCTACTTAATAGGTTAAGCCCTCGATCTTGAGGTGAAGCTTGCTCTTGTGCAATTTAGGGCTGTAAATGGGAGGCTAAGCCCTCCTATAATTATGCTTAAGAGGCACCTCCTGAGAACCTCCTTTGTTGCTCAGATGTGGCCTTTCTCTCTCTAAGCCCATCTCAGCAAGTAAATTCATTAACCTCCCCCTGACATGGGACACAACTCCCAGGAATGAACCTGGCCCTGGTATTGAGGGATTGAAAATGCCTTCTTGACTAAAAGTGGGAAAAGAAAGATAACAAAATAAGGTTACAGCGACTAAGAGATTTTAAATAGAGTGAAGAGGCTATCCTGGAGATTTCTCTTATGCAAGCTCCAGCTGGATATCCCAAATGGCCACTGTGCTGGTTTGAATGTATCATGTCCCCCAAAATGCCATTACCTTTGATGTAATCTTGTGTGGGCAGATGTATCAGTGTTGATTAGATTGTAATTCTTTGAGTGTTTCTGTGGAGATGTGCCCCACCCAACTGTGGGTGATGACTCTGATTGGATAATTTCCATGGAGGTGTTACCCCACCCATTCAGGGTAGGTCTAAATTAAATCACTGGAGCCATATAAACGAGCTGAAAAACAGAAGGAATTCAGTGCAGCTGAGAATGACATTTTGAAGAGGAGCTACAGCCAAGACGGACAGTTTGAAGAATGCACAGAAGCTGAGAGAGTAGCTGTAGATGAGAGACAGTTTGAAGACGGCTGTTGAAAGCAGACTTTTGCCCTGGAGAAGCTAAGAGAGGACAAATGCCCCCAGAGCAACTAAGAGCGACATTTTTGAGGAGCTGAAGCCTTGAGAGGAACATCCTGGGAGAAAGCCATTTTGAAACCAGTACTTGGAGTAGACGCTGGCCACCCAGCTAACAGAGGTTTTCCAGACACCATTGGCCACCTTCCAGTGAAGGTACCTGATTGCTGATGCATTACCTTGGACACTTTATGGCCTTAAGTCTGTAACTGTGTAACCAAATAAACCCCCTTTTATAAAAGCCAATCCATTTCTGGTGTTTTGCATTCCAGCAGCATTAGCAAACTAGAACAGCCACCGTATGCTAAGCCCTAACCAACAGTGGTCCCAAAATACCTAGGTCCCTATCTGAGACTCTATTAAAGTTTCACTCACTAAGTTTATTTTTCAGAAACTTAAATCCACCAGAATGTTTCTATACTAGACAAGTCTTAAAACCCAGAGGTAACAGCATCTTTAAGAACAACAACTAGATGCAGTCCCCTTCCCCATAATGTTGACACCCCTTTTCAATATGAACAAGTTAGGGTGGTCACTGCCTAGACACCCCTGAAGATCAAGAAAGTGATTAAACAAGAGGAAGGGGTGGCAACAGACAAGAGAGGATTTAACAAAGGATTACAAATACTGAATCTTTATTTAAGTTTTTTTTAGATACTAGGGTATTAGAATAACTAGAAGGAAATAACTGAAATGGTGGAACTGTAACCCATAACATTCTTTGGAATTTGCTCTATAGCTACTCATTAAATTGCATTTTGAAAGTTGTCACCTTTCTGTATACATCTTATATTTCACATGGAAATAACTGAAAGTATGGAACTATAACCCATAACATTCTTTGAAATTACCTATATAACTACTTATTAAATTGCACTTTAAAAGTTATCACTTTTTTGTATATTTGCTATATTTCACATTAAAAAATGTAAAAAAAAAAAAGGGTTAAAGCCCCTTGGAAATTAAAAATAAACAAGCAAAAAAGTTGTGGCAGAAATGTCATGCTCCAGCTAGATACTGAACAGTCATGCAACCTCAATCAATCACTTTCTTTCTTAGGCCTCAGTTTACCTATTTCTGCTTCTGTTCAGTGGGATGAAGATCTGCCCTTGCTCTCACCCTCCAGAGTTATGGGGAGCGCAGACAATAATACCAGAGGACAGAGCTGTCACTATCAAACCACAGGTCAGCTGCCAGACACCCTTTGTGGACAGATCCCTGCAAAGGACAACAGCTGCTATTCACAAAGTCCCATTAGGTGCCACAACTGTTAAGTGACTCACATATATTCTCTGTTTTAATCCTCACCACACCCTGGAAGGAAACTGAGGCTCAGAGGTGTTAAGTCACTTGCCCAAGGACACCCAGCTAAAAAGTGGGGAGGCCAGGATTCAAACCCAGAGCGGACTCAGAGCACCTGCTCGTTCCGCCCTACCTTGCCTCCTAGCTATGTTCCCTCACGTGCAAGCCATTCATTCATTTACATTGCCGTGTACCTACGGTGTGCAGGCACCATGGTGAAGGGTAAGAAAGCCCTGGCTCGTGGGTGCAGACCCCAGCAAGGACGACATCCTGCTGGAAAAGTGAACAAGGCAGGAGGTACGGGTGGGCCCCAGACTTTGGCCAACAGTTTAGGTGTCCTGTGGACAGACCTGGGACTCCTGGGCCCCAGAGCGGAGACAGAGAAAGTGGGCATATCTGCAGGTAGGGCAAGGGAACAGAGGGCGACATGGGCATGGGGGGTGTGGAGCTCTTTGCTGGGATTCCCTGGTCAAAGTCCTCAGGGGAGCCCCCAGCCTTCTTCCTTGACTCTTGGGAGTGAGGAAGAGGGATTAAAAAAAAGGAACCAGGAAGGCTCCTGAATCAGAGGAAAGAGGTTGGAAGGGCTAAACAGGGTGGAAAAATCACTGGCAGGAAGGTGAACACTTTGAAGGTACCCAGGATATGGGGAACCTGCAGGCCGGGGGCCTGGTCTTATTCAGCCCAGACCCAACACCCAACAGGGACTCAAAAATGTCAAACTGGTCTGAACAGAGCTGGAGGCCAAGGCAGGGTGACCCCCACGTGGAAAGAGAATTCTCCATCTCTCTTGGGGGCCTTGGGGCTTCAAATTCCACCATCAGCAACCATTTCTTCTCTTAGAGTTATCCCATGGAAAACTCTACAAGGTGTTAATAAGTGATACTACTACTAAGTGGGGGCTCAGTGTTTTAAACAAAGATAAACGGATTTCTTAACTGCAGAACTTAGAGCTTGATTATATCATGCTAACAGGCCTGTGTCTCTAAAAAGAGGAATTAGAAAGCAGTGTTCCCCAGACTGATATGTCCAGATACCTCTCAGCGTCCTTAGGGCACTGCAAGTCCTGAGGCATCGAGCTGGGAAACCTTGAGTCAGCCATTGGCCCCTTGTTTTGAAATATAATTCAGGGGCTATTAAATATAGAAATGCCCTCAGAGATCAGCTAGCCCTGTCCCCCCTTTTACAGTTGGGGAAGCCGAGGCCCAGAGAGGGAAGAAGGTTGCCAAGGCAAGACAGGGCCTCCTCCACCGCGCAGGTAGGACTTGCCCCCAGCTCCTGGGGCTCCCAGCCCAGGGCTCCTTTCCCGCTGCGCTGCCCTGAGCTGAAGGCAGGGCCCAGCTCCCGACAGGCCTCAGTCTGCAGGTCCCCGGTGTCCCAGCTCCAGCCACCCACTCGGCCACGGAAACCCTTGTCTGGTGTTTCCCACAAAACTCTGAGCTCCTAAAGGGCAGGATCCAGTCTCCATCACCTCCCGGCCCCAGAGCCTGGCCCAGGCCCTGCACGGAGGGTACTTCACAAATGTGCGTAGCAGTGCGAGGGATTCAGGGCAGACACCAGGAAGGGATTTCTGGCAGCTGCGGCTTGGATGACAGGAACGCGCAGTCTCCTTTTCTGAAGGCTTCTAAGAAGAGGGCAGAGGCCAGCTGCCCTGAGGCAGTACTGGGCACTGGCCCCAGCTTCCCTGTTCCCGGAGAGGGTGGAGTTGGGAGGGGAAGGAAGATTCAGGCCCGGGGAGCTGCCTTTCTGGCCCGGCTCCGAGACCCTCAGCCTGGACCTGAAATAGGGAGAGGCAGGAGCCCCTGTTGGGACAGGCCCTGGAATGCCGTCCTCCTCCTGAGAACTCAAGCCCACCACCTCCAGGAAGCCGCTCCTGCCTGCTCTGGCGCCCCCAATCACTTCCTCGGAACTCTGATAGCAAATCAACTCAGGGAAGACTCCTGAGGTCGTGATAGGCCTGGAGAGGCCTCGACCAATGAGGAAGGCACGGCCCTGCCCTCAAAGGGCTGCCAGCAGGAAGTGGAGGCGCCTGTGAGCCAGGCTGTGCCTGAAGAGCGGCGAGGCAAGTTCGCCGATGTCTTCTCCTCCGCAAGGGGAAAGTCAGAGAAGAAAAGAATTCCAACCAAGGCACCTGGAGCACATCCCTGAGGAGAGGGCCTCTGAGCTGGGCCAGCAGTGAAAGGGACTTAGGCCGGCCCAGGTGGAGGGGCGGCCCTCCTGGAGGAGAGCAGAGCAAGGGCAAAGGCCTCTGGGAGAGGAGGGTGCAGGGGCTCCAATGGGCAGAGGGGCAGGTGGGGCAGAGGCTGGGCTCCGGAGGCACACGGCGGCTCCCAGCCCACACGCCCCATCGGCTGGGGGAACCTGAGCCAGAGTCAAACTCTTGGTGCCTCCTTTCCTCTCTAGAAAGAGAAATAACAGCACCTGTGCCTGGGGTTGTGGAGGGCTGAGTGAGTCCCACAAAAAATGCACGTGGACAGGTGGACACCTGCACAGTGGAGGGGGAGCCCACAGGGGCCGCAGCCACGGAGAGCTGAGAGTGCACCGCCTGAGTCTGACGCTGGGATGCTCCGGCTGCGTTATCAACTCCCAAAGGCGCATCCTCGGACACCTCTCGCTTGCTCCAAAGCAGCATCTCCCACCTCCCAGGACTGACCCCGGACCTAGAGCTGCTTCCTAATTACCACTAACGGCACCCTAACTATGCGCCCAGCATTGAACTAAGAACTATAAATATCATTATGTATATAATTATTTATATTGTATACTATATATAGAATTATGTGTATAGTCAACTCTCCCAGCCACTTGGGGATATAGTGAATATATATAAAGTTATAAAATAGTCAACATTTTACACAGGAGAAAACCAAGTCTTGGAGGTTAAGTCATTTGCCCACGGCCACTCGGATATGAGGTGGCAGGGTTTCAGTGCTCTTTCTATTATACAACTTGATAATGACACAGCCTGATCCCGGGGTAGGAGTGGACTAGAAAAGGTCAAGGGAGTTCACACCTCTACCTCACCCCCAGCCGCTCACCCCAGACTAAGCTAGGTGCCCCATGAAAGACAGAGCCCCAGCCCCCTGCCCTCCCCCTGGAGGTTTTGGCCCTAGCCTCAGGGTTCCAGGACCCTGGTGGGGAGAGCCTGGTCTCCAGGGATCTCTTAAAAAATACAGATGTCTGGATCTGACCCCAGAAATTCAAATTTAACTGGTCAGGGATAGGACTTGGGCATCAGCATTTCTTTCTTTCGCATGCTCGCTCGCTCTCTTTCTTTTTTTTAAACTCCACAAGTGATTCGAAAATGCGGCAAGAATTAGAGCATTTTAGGTCTTGGCACTGGGCTCTGGCCTGGGAACCAGGTAGAAAGGCAGCATCTCAGGCCTCAACCCAGACCTGCCGAATGGGAGCAGGTGATTCGTGTGCACCTTTTCGTCTGAGAAGATGCTCCAGAGTCGGCGGGTGGGGGTAAGACTCTCCCCCAGCCCAGGGCCGCTCGAGCAGGTAGTGTGTGTGTGAGGCACTGGGGAAGAAGGTCAGGCCTGAGGGAGAAGTGAGGACAGCTGGCATCCACACAGAGTTGGGAAACGGCGTCCTCAGGCCACTCACCTGGCCCTCAGCCCTGTCCTCTGAGGGAGTCAGGAAGACAGTCTCATCCTGTCATTTGGGGAAACAGAGGCATGGACAGAGGCCCGGCAATCAGAACCATCCCTGGCCCCTGCACGGCGTGGCACCTCCCAGTCCTCGTTTCAGGGCGTCCTGCGAGGCAGGCGGGTGGGGGTGGGTGATCACCCCTTTCACAGATGAGGGAGCTGGGGCCCAGGGAGGGGAACTCAGGGCTGAGCCGTCCATGAAGGAGGCCCACCCAAGGAAGCCTACCCTAACGAAAAGGACTCCAGGAGCTAAGGGGTTAAGGGTCACCTGACCCAAAAGAAGCCCTGCCAGCCAGTGTCACCCACGGGCTTCACACTAGATTTACAGAATTCCATTTCCCTCCTCATCTCAGAGGACCACCTTTTGAGTAAATGTGGGATCAGCACCGACAGAACCCGGGTTGGGTCCCGGGGAAACCCTGTAACTCCTGAAAGGCCTCCCCCACCACCTGGGGAAGATGCCTGAATTTCACAAGGTCTCTCTCACCTCGGGCCCCTCTCTGTCGGGGAACACATACCCAGGAGGGAGGGCAGGCCAGAGCCCACCAGGCCCCACCCCTCACTGTGCCCTGCGGTGTGGAGGGACCCTCATTTCAGCGCAGATATGGTTGGGCATGCAGTAAAAGTGTCAAGGGCCTCCCTAGGGAAAGGTCAGGAATGAGGGGTGAACAGTGCCACCCCCCAAGCGGGGAATGAAGCAGAAGCCGGCATTGGTCAACCTGGAAGTGCTGCCCAGGACAGAAGGCCCAGGTGTCTTCATGAGGAACCCTCCCACCCAAACTCCCTGCTCTCCAGGGATGGATAAGGGGCCTTCAACCTCCCCTGCTGGAGGACACTGGGATGGGATGGAGGGGGTCATGGTGGCCAGCCTGGTGGGCAGGGAATCCCCCAGCAGCAGGGGTTCCCCAGTCCTGGTCACCTGGCAGCCTCTCCCCCCATAAGGCCCTCCTGCCTCATCCCACACCTATGGGCAGAAGGCCCTGGGGAGAATGTGTGTGGGGGGGTGGGGAACAGGGTAAGAAGAAGGAGAGGCATGAGAGACCCCCACCCCCACCCCAGTCTACTGTAGCTTCCCTGCAGA
>PVKY010011777.1:0-11855 GCA_004027775.1 Bradypus variegatus
TTTTTTTCAACCATTTGAATACATAAAAAGCATTCTTAGCTTGCTGGCTGTACCAAAGGGACAGTGGCCCAGGTTTGACCCCCAGGCTGTGGTTGACCCACTCCTAATTTAGGGTTTGGACTGCACCAGAATCCTGGATCTACCTTAACTAGCTGGGCAAACTTAGGCAAGCCACTTAACCTGCATGCCTCCATGTCCTCTAATGTAAGATGGGGACAGTACGGTCCCTTCCTCCCAGGGTTGCTGTGAACATTGGATGGTCCACATGTGTAAAGCACTTAGCTTAACTCCATGTAGATATTCTATAGGATTGCCATTTCTGTGCATAACTCACCTCCTTCTTTTTGTAGGATGCCTGCATCAATAGAAGCACAACTCTCTGGCTCAGGGACTTTTTGCAAAACCACTCTGAGATCCCAATAGTCTCGTTTCTCAGGTTACATGAATCCACAGTCACATCCACCCATGATGCCTGCAGTCCTGGTCTCCAATGGTGGTTTGCCATCGCCATACTTTTTCTATCACTCAGGAAGAGAGGAATTCCCAGGGCTCTGGCAGCGGAGGAGCTGATAGTTAGGTGGTGAATTCTCCTTGTGCCCCTCCACTGCTTTTCCGGGCCGTCACTCTGCTGTTTGGCTTTGGTGCTCCAGAGACATGCGATAGCTCTGATTTAACAATTTATGAAGTCAGGCAGCTCTTTATTTATAGCCTGGCCTGGAACATGCCAAAAACAATGTTTTAAATAATATTAGGATGGGGTGGCCATGTGTGTGAGAGGGAGACAGAGAGCTTGTTGCCAGTGAGAAGCTGACAAGTGCAGGAAATTGGCCATTACCGGGCTAGAGAGCCAATGCCCCTCCTTAAAACGGCCCCTGGCAAGAGGGAAGCTGAGGCAGCTACAAATTCCACCATGTGAGAGTGGCTCAGGGGGGCATCTGGGATGGCTCAGAGGTGGAACCAGGGCTGAGTCCCAGACAGGTGGACACGATTATGCCACTGGCTGGAGCCCTGTGTCCATAAGACCCTCGCACCTGCCATGTCCTGCTTCCACTGAGGGGTCCTTCCAGGGCCTGGGAAGCCTGTTCCACTCTCCTGTCAAAATGTGAGCTTTGCCTCTGCCCTGCTCTAGAGCCTTAGGCAAAGACTAAAATGACATGGAGTTACGGTCTCCAGGCAGTAATAAAACACCAACACACATCCACCAGATAGGTGGACACTGCTTCATGTACCGGATAAAACTTTCTGGCTGACCAAGATATAAGACAGTGAAACATGCTCCAAGGGAAAAGATGATTTATTTGTCTTGAGACATTAAGAGTTTTTCGATGTAAGGCAGAGAGAAAGAACAAATTCATCTCTCTAGTTCAGCACTTTCCTATTTCCCTGAATGGAAATCAGAGTCTGATACTGAAGGCAAAATTCAAATGCCCACTTTATAATCTAGATATTATCTCATTTCTTCATCGTGACAACCCCAAGAGGTAAGTAATATTCTTCTCATTTGTAGATGAATCAACAGAGGCTCAGTAAGGTTGAATAACTTGGATAACTTCGTGCAGCCCAAACAACCAGGCAGAGTGGGGCAAAGGATGTGGTCTCTTTTGTACCCATCACATTAGCCGGGGGGAATTCTCTGTGATGTGTTGTCTCCTGGCAAAGCAAAAGACTCTGAGTCAGGGAGATAATGCCTGCAAAACAACCCGATGAGGGAGAAAATGAGCAAAGGGGCCCCATAAAGAAGACAGTCCCCAGGCAATGGAGTCCTGAAACCCTGCAGGTCACACGTGGAACCACTGCAAGTGGTTTATTTTAATTGTCTTTCCGGTGGCATTTCTTTTACAAAATGGATTAGAGAATTTCCCCTTATTAAGACAAGCTTTGCTGAACAACGCTTTCCTTGCCATTCAATTCTTACTTCTTGTCTCACTTTCTTAGGGTTCCCTTAAAAAAGTGTCACAATTGAGCTACTCAAAGCAAAAGAAGTTTAGTGTCTCATAGCTCTGGAGGCTGGAGGTCCAAAATCAAGGTGTCGGCAGGGCCGGGAAGATCTGTGCCTCTCTTCTGTTCCTGGAGGCTCCTGGCAACCCTTGTTGCACCTCAGCTTGCAGCTCCAGCGCTTCAAACTCTGCTTCCTTCACCACATGGCGTTCTCTCTGTGCCTGTGTGTAAATTTCCCCTTCTTGTAAGCAGACCAGTCATGTTGGATTAGGGCCCACCCTAATTCAGTAAAGACGTCATCTTAACTAATTACTTCTGCAAAGAGCCTATTTCCAAATGAGATCACATTCATGGAACTGGGGGTGAGGAATTCAACATATACTTGTTTGGGGTTCATAATTCAATCTATCGCACTTGTTAAGACCCTTGATGACATTTTCTTCCATGGAGATAACCTAATTGGTTTGAGAACACTAGCCATTTCATCATGCACATGTCTAAAAAATGGCTCTGTCTATCCTAAATGTAATCCTCAGAGACAAATGCTCCAAACACACATGTTATTTTCCTACCCTCTCATCTTCTTTCACCCCAGCCTGGTCTCAGCTTTCACTCTAGATTGGTTCTGATTCCTTCTTGGGCCAAGGTCAAAGCTGAGCTGGCCCTAGTGCCAACCAGACCCAAAAGATGAGGGAGGTGATCACAGGGGCTGTCCATGGAACAGCATCTTGGCTAGATTCATTTGGAGCTGTCCCTGGGGGCTTTTTAAATGAACATGTGGCCGAATACTGAAACCTCCAGTAAAAGTTCATGCAGAAACCAAGGTAGGAGCAACTGGCAAATGTTTCTCAAAGTCTAGAGCCCAAACCCAGACCACAAGCCCCTGAAACATAATGGTCAGTCTGGGATGAAGTAGGTTTAACACTGCTCTTATTCCTTCACAAGAAGAAAATACTGGGAGATTCCCGTCTGACATTTAAGGAAATCCTATGCTTAAGCTGCACTTCCCTTAGCCCATTTTTCTTCCCTTTAGTCCATTCTGAAGAGCCTGAGTTAATGCTTCCAACCTCAAGTGAGTGATGGGGGGACACTCCAAGTGTGCGAGTGGCAAGCATATCACCTGCCCAGTTCTGGTTTCCTAGCGCTGCTGTTATGCAAAAGACTAGAAATGGATTGGCTTTTATAAAGAGGATTTATTAGGTTACAAAGTTACAATTCTAAGGCCATAGAAGTATCCAGACTAAGGCATCATCAAGAGGATACCTTCACTGAAGGAAGGCCTATGGCATTCAGAACACCTCTGTCAGCCGGGAAGGCATGTGGCTGGTGTCTGCTGGTCCTTTGTTCCCTGGTTGTGTTTTAAAATGGCTTTCTCCAAAATGTCTCTGGGCTTATGTCTTCGCTCCTCTCTCTCAGCTCCTTTGTATCCTTGCTTCTTTCTCCCAGGGCATTTCTCTCCAAGCATCTGCAGGTCCTCTCTTAACTTTTCCAGGGCAAACTCTGGATTTCATCTCTTAGCTTAGCATCTTCAAACATCCTTCTGCTGCAGCTCCAAGCTTCTCTCAGCTCAGCAAGCTTCTGGGTCTGTGTCAGCATCCACCCTGAATGGGCGGGGCCACACCTCCGTGAAAACAATCTAATCAAAATTATCATCCACAGTTGGGTGGATCATATCTCCATGGAAACACTCAATCAAAAGTTTCCTCCCTAATCAAAAGACTAAGAAATCTGCCCCCACAAGATTGCATTAGAAAACATGGCTTTTGGAGGGACATAGTATATCCAATCCAGCACAAGCCCCAAGGCACTTTTCATGTTACGAGTAGTAGAAAGAGCCCTTCCTCATGTAAAGCGTGACCTGGATACCTGGTTTTCCTCCCCTCGCTGACCCCATTCACTCACCACTGACTCAACCCTACCAACTTTCCTCATATGTTTTACTTCAAAATTTGCCTAAAAGCTTGGGAGTGGGTTTCTTCCGTGAGCATGTTCCTCACAGCTCTGAGAGGGCAGAAGGGAGGGAAAGATGCAGGACATTCACCTCCTGGCCCTGCCAGTGAAGGGATGATAGATGGCGCCCCTTCCTGTGTGTGCAGAGGAGGCTGCTTTTGCCCATTTCTGTCTAGTTAGCAAAACAGGAGGCGCTGCCAAGACAAACAGCCAGAGGTATGAAAGTTAACAGCTAGCAATCACTGCGGTGTGAAACAGTTCCATGAAATGAGACATCAAGGGTGCTGCTTGGAATAGCTTGAATGTCGAACATTCTTTCACAGTGCAAGGACAGCAGTGTGGGAAACCTCGGCCGGGCAGGCACGCACGAGCCTGGGGACTCGGCCATCGCATCAGTGGCTGGGGCCGGCGGAGGAGGGGAAAGGACTTCTGAAGCCTCCCAGCCTGGAGCGCTCCGCTCAGGAGGTCTGCAGCAGCGCGCCTCCTACCCGTCCCATGCCAACGCTCTCTGCCCCTTCCCCTCCCCATTCAAGCATAATGAGGCTTTTAATAGGTCATATCAAAAGAGCCCTTGTAGTTCATAATCATTTTCATCTGGCTTTGGGAAAAGAAACCATGAAATGTCTGTATGGTGATTACGTAGGTCGGGGAGGCAGGCTTATGTCCGCTCTTTCTCAGAAACCTTGTAGAGACGGGTGGATTAGACAGAGGATAGTTTATGATCTTTAATGCATGTGCTGACATCAAGGATCAGGAAAAGATTTGTTTTATGCTTGGGCCATCACTGAATGCTGAAAACCAGCCATTACAAGCCGGATGACAACTGGAATGCTGTAATAACTTGAAGGGATATTTATTTGGTTTTTTAAGTTTGGGGATGAATCTGGCATTCAGAAAGTGAGGACTGTTAGGAAGTCAGACTGTGTCATTATTACATCCAAACCATTATATATTTGCTAGCCAATTATGTAATCCTATATGGAGAATGTAACCAGAAAGTAGGGCAAGCCCCGAGACATGGGAGCCCATTATTATAGCCCTCCATAACTTCATTTGTGGTTACTACACACCCTAAATATTATTAATAGGCCAAAAGAATCCAATTCTTGTAATGTCTGGTCACTATGATAAAGTCCACAACTGACTGTGACAGGGAATTTGATGGAGTGGCAATATAAGTTAGATTATTTTTTCCTGACTCATTCTACGAAATTTCAGGTGATAAACAAAGTGGCAAAAATAGGGCTGGGCATTTTTCATGCAGCCCATTGTCAGCCTAAAGATCTCAATTAAGTATCTGTAAGCACATCTTTTTGCACTAAAACCAGCCAAAATGTTAACATTTCTGCTCTCAAGCAACTCATATCTTACTTAACATTCACTAATTTAACTCATGACATTTTTAGTGGTTCTCACTTCTTCCAGAGAAGTGAAGGAAGCACAACAGAAATGACTGATAGGCCATGATTTCCATAAAATAGAGCATAATGCTTCCTGCACCATCTTCAATTCAGTCCACTCCACCCACTTAACTATCTCGTTTTTCTTTCCTTTCCAGAATACTAAGCAAGAATTTTTTGGTGATAATGTTCCTTCTCAGGCAAATCCATCATTTTCCAAGTCCATCAGAAGTCAGAGGTCTCTTCTAACATACAGTCCACTCCCTCTCGTGGCTGTTGTTCTGTGCCACCTGGCATGCTACTTAATCTCACTTGTCTTTGGTGATCTCAAAGGTCCATGTGTGTGCAGCTGTGTCCATGGTGCGAAAATTCATGGAACTATTTGCTTCTGGGGACACATTTCTAACTATATGCTCTACTCCAATAAAATAATTCATTTAATTATGTACATAAACCATTACCATGGAAGTTCTCTCTCTTTCTGTTCACTTTAAGTCTAAGATAAATTAAAAGCAAATAAGTGAAAGGTACTCATATGCTCCCTGCAATTTTGGAGCTTTGGGACCAATTATGGTATATTTGAGAGGAAGCAGCATGGAGATTTTAAGGAGGAGGCAGACGCTGGAATGCTGCCTCCTGTTACTTAATTTGCTGTCGCCAGGTCCTATCTTTGGATGTTGGAGTCATGCCTCTCCACTCCTTTAGCTCATGCTTCTACCTTGCAGGTTTTAGATTCTGTTACAGTTGTGTTTAACAAACATCAAGAAAAGAGATTTAAAAAAAAAAAATCTTACTGCTATATTTTCTCCTCAGGGTGATCCTATGCAAGGAATTCGTTCTTTTTCTTGAGTTATTTTAGGCACCCTTTTGACCATGTCAATACATCAAAGATGTTTGAAGCTAATGAGCTACTCTTTAGTCAAACACAAATCCGTTCTGTTCTCTGGTCAAAGCTGAGGGCTTCCAAAGCCGGGATGCAGACGACCTGGTTGGCGACTGCAGAATACCACACATTCTCTGTGGTTTCAACAACAGCCTCCTCGGGGTCTAAACCAGATACTTTCTGTCTGTATTTCCAGATCTATCCTTCATCCTTCTCCAATCAGCTATGGGCCCTGGGGACTGGCCTCTATGGACCTCAACCATGGCCCCTACCCTCTGTCTTCCAGTTGGGTTTGGCAACGGAGAGTGAGCTCAGGGTGTTCATTCCACCAACTCCTTCCCAAGGACTTGCCATTAACTGGCTCTGTCCCTTGAATAAGGTCACGATTCCTCTCCAGATCCTTTATATGGGACTCTCTCCTTTCCGGTCGCTATAGCCACTAGCTCTGCTCGCCCTCTTTGGGCTTGAGAGTGACGATAACCCTGGCTGCTACTATCCCTCGTCTTCTCCTTATACTCTTGCTGACGACTTTGTAAACAATGCCTTCATGAATTCTTCCCCAATCTATTATAACATGAGCATGCCATTTATTTCCATGGAGATCCTGACTTGATGTGGGGTGTAAAAGGAAAGCATGGTCAGTCAGAGAATGGAGCCACACACCATGTATGGGATTGACTCAAGGCTTGGGGTATTTATAGCTACAAAAAAGAATGGACCAGGCAGCCTTCCAAGATGGTCCATAAGGATTCTATAAACCTGTGCATGTTTCCTGGGAAGTTCTGGTCAAAGCCTTTGGCATTCTTCATTGGTCTGTACTTGACTGAATAATGTATTCTCCTCAGTGGAGGGATGAAAGAAAGAGGACTGGAACATAACAAACTCTGAATAAATACTGCTGAACAGGCACAGATCAGAAGTGAACAGTTAGACAAATTTCCAAAAAAGTGAGCACAACTACATAACCAACACCCAGGTCAAGAAAGAGAACTTCACCGGCACCCTGCAAGCTCCCTGGTGCTTCTGGTCACCCTTTCCAATGGTTGCCACTATGCTCACTTCTAAAGCTATGGCTCAGTTTTGCCTGTCGTTGGACTTTCTGTAAATAGAATCATATAGTATGCAATGTTTTGCATCTCGCTTCTTTTTCTTTACATTTTGTTTGTGCATTAGTCTATGTTACTGCATATGCTCATACTCATAGCTCTGTAGTGTCCCATTTTATGAACAATCACTATGTACTTACCCATTTGATCTAGAAGAATATTGCATTCTTTCCAGTTGGAGGCCATTAAAAATAGTGCCACCGTGAACATACTTGCACACATCTTTTTTTGAATATATTGTATGCATTTCTGAGATAAAGATGTGTGTATATATATATTTATATAATATATATATTAGATATACAACTGTTAAATCTTAGGTTATACTTCTGTTCCATTTTAGGAGATACTGCCAAACAGTTTTCCTAAGTGGTCAAACTAATTTTCACTCTAGACAGATTTATCTTTTTAATCATTTCCTAAGTATATGCAATATGTTGAGCCTCCCCTATTGGGATTCTGGGTCAACAAAGTGGTTTAAGGCCCTGGTGAAAAGATTTTTTGTCTAGGACCACAGGCTGACTGGCAAAAAATCTTTAGCAGAGTTTGCACTGACATGCAAATAACCAGGATCTAGGCCACAGTCCTTTGTATCAACTTGTACCCTCTCTGCCCCCCACTAACCCAAGTCTTCTCCCTGTAGCCATTGCTCAGGGTGAAGAAGAAAAGAAGGAATTGATCTTTGGGAGGAGAAAGGAAATAAAGCATACAGCAAGACTATAGCATAGATTCTCAGAGTGAATTCGAGAAAGATCAAAGAAGCTGTGCTCAGCAGACGATGCTAAATAATGCATTTTCTCCATATCAGTCAGACCCAGAAGAAAAATGCCTCTTACTTTGCATTACCTGCTACAACAGAAAACAAAGTCACAGGCATCTTATCAGAATGGATGGAGAGGGAAAGATGGAGAAGTCTCTATCCAATGATAAATAAAAAGTAACTGCATAGTCTCCCATCACTACCAATTTAAGATACATTACATGCTACTGAAAATGTCTCTCATTAGTGTCTTGTGTCTACTGTTTCATTTTAGAATATGGATAACTTAATAGGGATTACTAATGAGTTATTCCCAGTTCTAACCCTCTACATGATTTTTTTTCCCTGTGAGACTTTAAGATTAAGAAGGAATTTTCCTCCCACATAGATGTTCAGGAGCATAATTCTTGCTGTCTTGGAGAGAACCCAGGTCTTGTATAATGAGCCTTGGGTTGGAAAGCAAGAATGTGACTTAGGAGTGGAGAAGAGTTTCTTGACCCTTGTATGATGCGTATGGCTCTTTGTCATAACTTAGGAGATGGAAGAATTGAGTGAGGAGGCTCTGAGGACAACTTTCAATAACTTTCAAGGCTTTATAGCACAGTGAACCAGCTCCGGAATCTTGAACAGGGATTGTCTGGAAAAAATGGGTTCCAGAGGGGGAAAATGCAACCAGGAAGAAGCAGTTGTTCCCTATATTTTAGGAGCTGATCAATGCTTGTGGCCTGGCCTCAGCTTAGCACTCACCTTCTAGGAAAGTCTCCCACATTGATTTTCTTTATTAAGATTTATTCACGTACCATACAGTCATCCCATGTAATCCATTGATCACATTGCCATCACATAGTTGTTCATTCATCACCCCGATCCATTTTTTTAAACATTTTCCTTGTACCAGAAGAAAAGTGAAAGTAAGAATAAAAAGTTAAGAGTAAAAACAGGACACCCAAATTGTCCCTCCTCCCACCCTAGTTTTCCTTTAGGTTTTTGTTTTTTGGTTTTGGTGGGATTTTTTGCCCTGTTTTCTACTCATCCATCCATACACTGGATATCCCACATTGGTTTTGGACTGGGAGCTTTGTAAAGATACTCTACAAATAGAAACTGTATAAGTCCATTGGTTTTGAGCTGCAATGCACCTTATGTCTTTTGTGAATTTTCTCCATAAATCTCTCTCTTTTTTTGAGGGTGCCTGCAACAGGTTCTCACCCTGCTTGGTTACCAGGCGACACTGTGGAACAGGAAAAGGGGAGGCCACCCCGTTCCCTGCAGCCCAGGTGGAAGTTGGCTAGCATGAACCACCCCTGCCACCACTCACCTCTAACTCCTGTGTCAGCACATTGTAGCAAGGCCTAGTAACATCGGGGTCACTCTTCTGGTTAATGGTGATGCAGATGTGACTTCTGATTCAGATGATGGTTGAAAATAATCCAATAAAGAAAAACCGAAGAGTCTCAATTTATTGCTTAAATTTTTGCTTTCTAAAAAGGCTAACGCAGATCCCTCAGCCCAAAATGCGTGCATTTTCAGTGTACTCAGAAAACACCCACCTCCATTATTTTGAATTACCTATTTTAACTTTTAGTGCATGACTGAAAAAGCTGAAGAAAATTCAGAGGGAAGCCGTTCTATGGCATAACACCTACAACTAATGATCAAATTCACAGTTCCAGCCTAATTCAGGGTAGGGTATGTTTTCATTAAAATGGTTCTTTTAAAAGTGGAAACAGAAACACAGTGGCCAGGTCAGACATGATGTTTAAGTATGACGTGCCTGCCTCCTTAGAAACTCACAAAAAGGGGTCTTTGAGGAGTGGGGTTTGTTTCTGTGGGAAGTGTCTTCTTTAAAGCATGTGCGACAGAACTGAAATATTTTCTGTTTTAAGAACAGCTTTTGCTAAGAGAAGGTGCCACCAAACCAAGACCAATCAGCTCTGCTGACTCTAGTTCTGGCTTTATGAGGCTCCAGTCTCTTCACCTTGCATTTCCTCATCTGCTGGTGGCTGCATGCTAAGCACAAGCTGAAGTCCAGGACAGACAACAGACATAAGAAGGAAATTAAACAGGAAGTCCAAATTACACTGAAAGGACCATCCATCTTCCATTAATATTTTGGTGAGGTTGCGTCTCACCCACAGCTTAGCTTCTAAAAGAGGGACATGACTCTGGCCTTGAACAATCCTCAGAAAGACCCACAGTGGGCCCATCTTCAGTAATGGCTTTCGCTGTTGGAAGTGGTGGCTGTTTCCTTGTTGAACACTAAATGCAAACACTGACGTAGGTTTAGGGACCAGGTTGCATTCAAATATAAAATTTTAAAACCTATTTTCATACACCAAATAGATAATAATAAATTATCATGAATGGAAGAAATCCATCAGAAATTTCTAGTAAAACTTTAAAGAATAGAAGGCATAATGATGGCTACAGGGCCATTTATCTTTAAATACTATCATCTTAAAACAAACTGTTATTAAATTAGTGATGAAGTTAAACAAATTCCCCTCATAAATAGATGGAAAGCTTTCGCAAGCCTCGTAATCTTTACAGAATTCTCTGTTCCCAAATAGGGTGAGAGAAGCAAACCTGTAGGCGAGCATTTTTTAACCAGTTTTGACTATCCTCATTTCCTTTCTCCCAGCCAAATGTTCCCTTCATCCCTTTCTTTCCTGGAGAAGACAACCATATATCTCTTCAGAATCAACAGGAATTGCCTCAAAAGGCAGTCAGAAAAACTTGTGAGATCCAGATGAACTATAGGGACAAAAACACAGACACACAAACCTTTTACCTTGAATGTACAATATTGGTGTTGTTTTCTGGAAGGAGAAGACAATGCTATCTACAAAATAATGTGCCTGATTGCCTCGTCCAACTAGGGAAAAGAGCTGAAATAAGCAGGGCCTCAGGAGATGCACCCGTGGCAGCCTAAAGACCAGCGCCCACGGGAAGGTGATATGGGCCTTCTGCAATGCCCCCAGCTGGCCTCTGAGGCTGGAGCACCTAGAGCCGCATTTACTTTATTATTGGTCTAAGGCGAGGAGATGAAATGTCTCAGTTTGCCAGAGCTGCTATGGCAAATACCACACGGTGGGTTGGCTTAAACAGTAAATACTTATTAGCTCACAGTTTTCAAGGTTGAAAGTCCAAAATCAAGTTATTGTTGAGACCATGCTTTCTCCCCAAAGTCTACAGCATTCTGTCACTGGTCTACTGTTCCAGTTTGCTAATGCTGCTATTATGCAAAATACCAGAAATGAACTGGCTTTTATAAAGGGGACTTATTTGGTTACAAAGTTATAGTTCTATGGCCATAAAAGTGTCCAAACTAAGGCATCAACAAGAGAATATCTTCACTGAAGAATGTCTGATGGTGTCCAGAACGCCTCTGTCAGCTGGGAAGGCACGTAGCTTGTATTCCTTTGCTCCTGGGTTGCAATCCAAAGATGGCATTCTCCAAAATGTCTCTGGGTTTCTCTTAGCTTAGCATCCCCCAATGTCCTTCTTTCTGCATCTCCAAGCATTGGCAAACATCTCAGTCACTCCAGAATGTCTCTTTCAGCTTCTCCTGGGACATTTTGTCTTCTCTTAGCTTTTCCAAGCAAACTCTGGGCCAGCATCTCAAAGTGTCAGCAAGCACCTGGGCTTCCTAGCTTAGCATTTCCTGGGGCATTTTCCTCTACCTGCTCTCTGTGAGAGCTCCCCTTAAAGGACTCCAGGGAGCTAATCAAGACCTACCCTGAATGGGCAGGGTCAAATCTCCATGGAAACATTCAATCAAGAGGTCACACCCAAATCAAAAAGATTAATAAATCTGC
>PVKY010011778.1:0-11853 GCA_004027775.1 Bradypus variegatus
AGAGCCCAGTGGCTTTGAGGAACAGAAAGGAGGCCAGGATGGCAGGAGTGTGGGACTAGAGGGACAGCAGTGAAGGTGAGTTTGAACAAGTCCCTGCCCTCTAGGAGGGGAGTCAGACAAGCAATCAGAGCAGACTGGCGAGTGCTGCAGTGGAGGCAGGAATGTGCAAAGAAGCCCTGAACTCGGCCTGGAGGAGGCAACATTGGCACCTGGTCTTGAGAATGCACTCAAAGATCTCTCAGGTCCAGTGAGGCCTTCCATCCTGTCACCATGGATCTTGCTCTGGGGACTCCTTCCCTTTCCTGCTGGAGTGGGGAGCTCTGGGCTGGTGCCAGTTGTACCCTACTCTAGGCAGAGGGTCCCCAAATGATTTCCCTGCCCCCAAACTTCTCTTTGCTCCAGCTGCTGCTGTGTAGAAAGCACTGGGCAGCAGCAGCTGAAGCTACCTCGGGTGAATGGGTTTGGCAGGCGTCGCTGCTGTGGGGTAATAATATCACCAGCATGGCGAATCCCATCCTTTCATCTCCTTGGTCTCCCTGGAGCTTTTACTCTCACTGAGCCCAGTATCTAGCAAATAGCCCCATTGCTGCCTTTTATCTGGCTGGCTTTCAACTTGAGACACTCTCTAGGGGCCTTGCCTGGTGACAGCAGCAGAACCATTTAGAACTATATAGTAGGCTAGGCCAGACATTTGAGCAATAATAATTAATGAGGCAATAATAACAGTAACATCAGCTCCCCTTTAGGGTTCTGAGTTTACCAAGCACTGTGCTAAATGCTTTGCATGTACCATTTCTTGAAACTGTCACCACCACCTTATAAGGCAGGTGTTGGTATCACTATTTTAGAGGTAAGAAATCAAGGCTCAGAGAATTTAGATAACTTGGTCAAGGTTGCACAGCAAGTAAGGACTCTAACTGACTTTAGTCCCAGAGCTACCTAAGTCCACAGACTCTTTCCTCTGTATACCAGTAGTTTCCAGCTCCAAGCTGTCTGCATTAGAATCACTAGGGAGCTTGTTAAAAATTAAGATTTCTGGTTCCTCATCTTCAGATATTCTGATTCCATAGATTTGGGGTGGGGTTCAGGATTCTGGCTCTTTTCTCTATTTTAAAAGGTTCCCCCAGGGGATTTGGGTATAGGGCCAGGTGTATTCAGGTACGCCTCCTGTATGTGTACAAGTCCCTTACAAGCAGAAGACAAAGAGAGGAGTTGGGTGGGGGGAGGTCTCCCTGAAGGGCACATATGACTGGCCTCAGTCTCTCCTGCCTATCCCCTTGTGCTGGTTTGAATGTATTATGCCCCCAGAAAAGGCCATATTCTTTGATGTAATCTTGTGTGGGCAGACATATCAGTGTTGATTAGATTGTAATTCTTTGAGTGTTTCCATGGAGATGTGCTCCACCCAACTGTGGGTGATGACTCTGATTGGATAGTTTTCATGGAGGTTTTACCCCACCCATTCAATGTGGGTCTAAATTAAGTCACTGGAGCCATAACAAGGAGATGACAAACAGAAGGAACTCAGTGTAGCCGAGAGTGACATTTTGAAGAGGAGCTACAGCCAAGAGGGACACTTTGAAGAAAGCACAGGAGGTCCAGATGAGAGATATTTTGAAGACAGCCATTGAAAGCAGACTCTTGCTCCAGAGAAGCTAAGAGAGGACAAATACCCCAAGTGCAACTAAGAGTGACATTTTTGAGAAACTGCAGCCTAGAGAAGAACGTCCTGGGAGAAAGCCATTTTGAAACCAGAAATTTGGAGCAGACGCCAGCCACGTGCCTTCCCAGCTAACAGAGGTTTTCCGGACACCATTGGCCATCCTCCAGTGAAGGTACCCGATTGCTGATGTGTTGCTTTGGACACTTTATGGCCTTAAGACTGTAACTGTGTAACCAAATAAACCCCATTTTATAAAAGCCAATTCATCTCTGGTGTTTTGCATTCTGGCAGCATTGGCAAACTAGAACACTCCTCCTCCACCCTAGTCATAAGCTGAACCTTGACCTCCCTCTTCTCCAGCTCTCCACTTTCTCCTATGCTGGGAAGTAGCAAGGAAGACTGCCAGGTAAAAGGCATGAGAGAAGGCAGGTCTCTGATCTAAGTGTCTACAAATTAAAATGCTCTAGAACCACAGTGATCATAGCCTAGCATGACTTTTTAGTCACTGAACAAATATGTATTAAGCAGCATGAAGGGGGTTATATGGCATACCAGAGCATAAAAACGTTGTCCTTCCCCCAAGTCTCCCTTCCAGCACCATTCTGGTTGGCATGGATTAATACTTCAAGAAAACTTTTTCAAATAAATTAGAATTTCCAATTCTAGTGGGAAAAGGAGTCCAACATCAAGGAACAGCATAAGTTACTATTGGGATTATATAAATCAAGTGTAAAAAAATTTCCCCATTATCTATTCTCCCCTTTTCCTATAGAAATAGAAATTTTAGTGGGTCACATGGCCACCTAGAACAAAGACTACATTTCCGAATTTCCTTTGCAGTTAGTTGTGGCCATGTGACTAAGTTCTGGCCAATGGATATAAATGGAAGGGTCTTATGAGATTCTCTGGAGTCTTCTTTAGTCACAGCACCAGACTCTTAGAAGATGCCATAGGGGCAAATCTTCAGGACCTTGTATTCACCAATGGATGTGATACCAAAAGCACAAACAACAAAAGAAACAGTAGGTAAATTCAGCTTCATCAAATTAAAAATTTTGGTGTATCAAAGGATATAATCAAGAAAGTGAAAAGACAACCTACAGAAAGGGAGAAAATAGTTAGCAAATCATATATCTGATAGGGGCTTAATAGTCAGAATATGTAAAGAACTCTTACAACTGAACGTCAGAAAGACAAGCAACCCAATTAAAAAAATGAGCAAAGGACCTGAACATTTTTTTTGAAAGGAATATGCAAATGGCCAATAAGCTCATGAAAAGTTGCTTAGCATCATTTACCATTAGAGAATGCAAATCAAAACCACAAGATAGCATTTCACACCCATAAGGATGACTATTGCTTTTTTAAAACTTGGAAAATAACAAGTATTGAAGAAGATGTGGAGAAATTGGAACCCTCATGCATTGCTGGTGGTAATATAAAATACTGCAGTCAATATAGAAAGCAGTTTGGCAGTTCCTCAAACAGTTAGATATAGAATTACCCTATGACCTGGCAATTTCACTCCTAAGTATATACCCAAAGAAACTAAAAACGGACACTTGAGCAGATATGTATACACCAATATTTATAGCAGCATTATTCACAGTAGCCCAAAGATGGAAGGAACACGTGTCTATTGACAAATGAATGGATAAACAGAATGTGGTACATACACACAATGGAATACTGTTTGGCCATAAGAAGGAATGAAGTTCTGAAATATGCTACAACATGGATGCATCTTGAAAACATTATGTTGTGTGAAATAAGCCAGACACAAAAGGCCACATATTGTATGATTTCACTTATATGAAATATCTACAAATTGAAAATTCGTAGCAACAGCAAGTAAATTAGAGGTTACTGGGGATGGGGGAAGGGAGAGTCATTGCTTTTTGGGTGTCGAGTGTTTGTAAATTTAGGAAATTTGTAAATAAAATTAATGAGAGAGAGGGAGAGAGGCAGCACAGGGGTATCCTTTGCACCTTGTATGCCTTCCTCCCCCGGCTTCCAGGAACAGGGGTTCAGTCTTGGACCGTCCGCTGAGGTCCCATGTGGCAGAGGAAATAAAGGCAGAAGGGGCCTGAGTTCTTAGCACCATGAAATACCATATCATTCCTGCCTGGACTTCTGAGTAAGTGAGAAATAAATTTCCATCTCCTTCAGACCACTGTTATTTTTGTTTTTCTCTCGTTTGCACCCAAACATCATCCTAATGAATACAGAGGAGTAGAATAAAAGATGGTGGGTGTCTTAGTTTGCCAGAGCTGCCATGACAAATACTGCAGCTAGTTGGCTAACAAGGAATTTAGTGACTCACTGCTTCTTGAGCTAGAACTCCAAATCTAAGGCATCAGCAAGGCCATGTCTTCTTCCCAAAGTCTGTAGCGTCCTCGTGCTATCTCTTCACAATCCTGGGGGTCGCTCGGCTTGCATCTCTACCTCCCATTACTTGGTGCTCTCTCTCTTCTTGTGTCTGTTGTTCTGGTTTCTGCCGACTTTTGGCTTCTTCCTGTGGCTTTCTCTGATTTCTGGCTTCTCTTTATAAGATCTCCACTAATATGGATTAAGGTCACCCTGATTCAGTTGGGGTGCACCTAAATAGGATCTTAACTGATAATGCATCTTCACATTGTCCAGTATACAGATGGGTTCATACTCACAGGAATGTGGATTAAGATTAAGAGCATGCCTTTGGCTGGGGTTCACAATCCAGTCTACCACAGTGGGGTATCAAGGAACAGAAATGACTGAGGTGTTTATTAAATGCCATGTAATGTGTCTTGATCTTCCAGAAATATTGTGATTATGAAGGGAAAAAAGCCAGAATTTTCTTGGGTAGAAAGAATTGGAAAGCTTCAGAGGGAAGGAGAGCAGGTAAATTTCTGCCTAGATTATTATTTCAGTGGCTCAATTAGCATGGCAGAGGATGGCACATGGAAAGTCTTTTTGAAAAGAGAAATTGCAAACTGCTTGCAAATGTCTATGGATAGGTTCAGCAACTCAGATTTTGAAAACTAAAGGATTTCCGGGACCCTAAGGGAGAAGCCACAATTGAGTTAAGCAGAGATTAATGTTTGTTTGGACAGAGGCACCCATCTGTACTCAGGGATCAGGGTTACTTTAAATCTTGCTCCAAATGAGATTTTATCTTAAATTTAACAGACAAGAAAGAGGAGTTAAATAAATACTTTTATCATTATTTAAGCAAGTCTCTGTATTATGGAAGAAAATCTGCTTAAGAATAGAAATGCATAGGTTGGCACAGTTCGGTCACCTGTCCCCGAAGTGCTTTTTATTACCTGTTTTCATGATATTCCCATAGAGTAGATAGGGCATCCACAAAGCAGCAGCAGCCCTGAATTGCTGAAAAAGGAAGCTGAGCCTCAGAGAGCCGATGTGGTTTCCCCAGGCTACACGGCTGGCAGGTGGTGCAGGAAAGGTCCTCAGAATCAGGCAGGGGACATGGGTGACCCCGAGGGCCACCTGGACAGGGGCAGGTGTCTGAGCAGAGGCGTGACTGGCGGAAGCAGCATTTGCTTTGACCCAACATGGACTGGGGGAGTCGGGGGGAGGCAGGAGGTGGGCAGGGACTGAAGTCTGGGAGTCCTCACTCTACTCTTCTGACTCTTTCTCACGTCCCCCTGCAACCACCCACTCCCCTGGGCTGAGACCACCCCCTTCCCCCAGGGGACCGCGCCCAATTGCCAAGAAAAACCTTCCTACCAAACCATTTGCAGCCAAGATCGCCTATCTCCACCTGTGTCCATTTCCATTTTTCTTTTTTAAAAAATCAGAATGTAGTTTTATTAAAAAAATCTATACCCACGACATAACCTTCAGCAGATAAATGGAAGAAGCTTATGTTTCACAGTCTCGGTGCCCTATTGCAAGCATTCCCCAGTGTCCCTTCCACTGAAATCTTTCTGTCATGGTGTCGGCAGTGAGCCACTTCTGAGAAGCCAGTCCCACCCCTCCCCTTGCCTGCAGCTTTGCTCAGCAACCCTTTCCAACACCCCCTTCTTGCCTCTTTATTCTCTATCCTGGCTGCTTCCCTCGCCCTCCCAGATCCAGCCAGGCAGCCTCCTAAAGACTCACTCCTGCCCTCAGCCTCAGATCAGGCCTCTCCAGCCATCTAGCCTATCTTTTCCTTCCACACTTGCTTTGATGTCACCTCCTCCAAGAAGCGGGCAGTTTGGAGTCAACAGCCTTGGTCTCCACCAACTCCTGTGTGACCTTGGGTCCACTGCATAACCTCTCTGAGCCTCAGGTTCCTCATGCATGAAAATGTGGCTAATAACACCACTTTCACTGCATTGTTGGACCAAGGAAATTAGCTAGTGTGTGTGACAGCCCCTAGCATGTGCCCTGCACATAGTAAGCTCTCAGTAAAGCTTGTTCCCTTCTTTGCTGCCCTGACAGTGCCACCTGTGTCCCTGCTCCTTCATTCCACCTCTCTGGGCACTTATTTGCCAGAGAATTTCTCCTCAGAACAGAGCAGCTAACCTTTCTCTTCTCTGCATGGTGCACCAAGCTCCCCCATGAAAGTCCTTCAGAGGGACAAGACTGGAATTCTGCATGTAACACGCACTCAGCACAGACCAAAGGGAGGTGGGGATGAGAAAAGTGGAGGAAAGAAAAGAGAGAGAGGGAAGGGGAAGGAGAGGAGGGAGGAGGAAAAGGGAGGAAAAGGGAGGAATAAAGGGAGAAGAAGGAAAGAAAGCTTGGGGCAGGGAGGAAAGAAGGAATCCTTTGTCTGCAATGGATAGCTAGTGAATTCCATAGTGAGTGGTACAGACTAGAGGCTTGAGGAACTTTGGATGGGTGGGTGGATGGATGGATGGATGGATGGATGGATGGATGGATGGATATATGTAATTAGATGGGAGAGAGGAAGAGAGGGTGGGAGGAGAGTTGGAGCTGGTCTGGGCTTCCCTTCCTGTTCAGCTCTGTTTTCCCAGGAGGCAGGATATGGGGCTTCCAGCTAAGAGCCCCTGGCTCTTAGAAATGCCACCCTGGCTAGATGCAGAGTGGCGGTGGGGACAGTGGAAGCAGCCGGTCCTGACCCAGGCAGGCCGGGTGTGGGGTCCTGAGCAGTGCCCTGGCCGGTGGTAGATACATTTGCCTTCTCACTCCATTTTCTGCCAAGCCCCTCTCATCCTGGGCCTCGCCCTGGGACAGGCCCGTTCAGCATGCACAGTCTGGCTGCTGGTGGGGAGAGAGGCAGGATGAGAGCCCCCCAGAGACTGCTGTTCTGGTGAAGGCCTGCCTGGGTCGATAAACAGTCAGCTGCAGCATCTGTGTGGCAGGCAAGGGACTGGGAGCCAGCCCAGGCCTCTGTGCCCCCCGCCTTGGAAGGGACGGGAGCACCTGCTCTTAAATGGAAATGCCCCAAGGGAGCCACCAGACTCCTTGGAACTCTTCAAGATGAAATGAGGAAGGGAGGGAAACTCTTATTCTCTGGCCCCTTCTAGACATTCCTGGTGAGCAGTGCGAAGGCTTTGGGGAGTCCTGCAATGAAAAAACCTGTTTAATTTTAACTCATTGCAACAACAACAACAATAAAAATTATCCCGTTGTTTCCCAAGCCTCGTCCATATGGAACTTTTTCTTCCCCACTGAAGGCACTTAATTCACATCTTGACGACACTAGAGTTATGTAGGACAGCAGTTTGGAAATGTTGAGATGGACTGGAGAATAGAGTGTAGGCCCTGAAAGGGAATGAAGGGGTCCATGAGGGCTCCTGGAAAACTCCTATCCACCCGTTAAGGCCCAAGTCAAATGCCCTCAGCTCTCTGTGGTGTTTTTCTACTTCCCCTCAGAATTAACCATTCCTTCATGTGTGCCCCCATAGCCTTCACATAAAACTTTATTTTGTTTCTTTCACATGGAGTTGGTTGGTTGAACACTTTGCACAATGATGGTTATCAGCAGAATTTAATGTAACACCCTTACTTTACAAAGAAGTAAACTGAGACCCAAAGACGAGCTAGGCCTTGCTCTAGTGGCCGCCAGCTGGATTTGGAAGGGAGCAGGTGCTGGCCCAGGCTTCAGGTTCCCCTGAACCTGCCTTCTCCCCTTCCCTGAAGCTGAGCTGGATTTTGTCTCCTGGCAGTGGGGACAATTGGGCTTCCTCTTATTCTTTGTGTCTGAGACTGACTGCTAATGTCCTAGTGAGGAGGGGAGCCATCAGTTAAATAAGCTGGGTGAGGGCACAGCATCCTGAAGGAAGAAGGTGCCAAAGGGAACTTCATCAGTAACACTTCTCTGCAGCCTTCGCCCAGGGGCCTTGGGGCTGGGAAGCATGGAGTTCTGCGCCAGCCTGGCAGGGACAGGGTCAGGGAACAGGGGACGTGGGTCCCAGGGCCCTGAAGCCAACCCCTTCTGGGCCCAGCCCTGCCCACCCGAGGAGGCAGCATGTCCTCACAGCAGTCCAGCCTGACCCTCACGTTGATATCTGTGCCCTCAGCAAGTGGCCGGTCTTTTCCTTGAGGTTCACGTGCAGGCTGTGGTTTCTGAGAACTAAAGGCAGAATCTTATGTTCCATTAATCGAGTAATTATGGAGTGAGCACATTTTGTGCTAGATGCCCAGTGAGGAAAGGATGGATGCAAAGGAAATGCCAGAGGTAGTTGCTCTTTAGGGAGCTTAGGGCTTGGTTACCCAGACGTGCCTCTGTACCTCTCCAGCGCTCGGCACCTAGGGATGACCCTCCCAGGGCAGCATGATCACGTCGACCTCAGGTGGAACGGCAGGACAGTCCCTGACAGCGAGCTAGTGTGGGGGCGCACACCCCCAGAACCCCAGGTGCAGGGAGGGGCGTGAGGCGAAAGATGAGTGGCTTTCGGAGCAACCAGCACCCAGTTTGGTTGGACCCATTAGCAGGTGCTACTTGTGCCCTCAACGGGGATAACTCTGAAGTGTTTGTGCCACACGGTTCCCCGAGTTCCCCAGTGGGATAAAGTCCCCGGTCACCCACAGGGGTAACTTGCTGAATAACTCCCACTTAATTGGCTTCATCCCCTTCCCTGTCTCACATCACAACTCCCCTATGGGGCTGCCTGGGATCTCCTCCCAAATAACCTACCTGCCCTTGAATCCTTGATCCCAGGCTCTGTTTCTGGGAAAATCCAACCTAAGACAACGTAAATTGGCACAATCTCCCTGGAAGGCAGTTTGTCATAAGTATCAAAATTTTAAACACCCATGCTGTTAGACCAGCCATTTCACTTCTAGAAATTTATCGCATAAATGTACTCTCATTTATGCCAGTGGTCTGAACAAGGTTCTGTATTGTAGCATCAAAATGCTCAATCCTAGGAGATGAGTTAAATAAATCATGGTTCATCCAAGTAGTGAAATAATATGCAGCCATAAGAGAGGAATGAATGAATGCAGCCACTTTTTATGAACTGATTTGCAACAATCTCCAAGATAAATTGTTAAATGGAAAAAAGCAAGGTATGTAAGAGTGCCTTTGTATAAAACAAAAAGAATATACACCCATAATTTCTTTCTTATGGAACAGACTATCTCTGGAAGTGTACCAAGAAGCTGGTAGCTGTGGAGCCTCTGGAATAGGAATTAGGTGGTTGGGGGCAGGGAAGGTAGGATGAGTCTCATGATATAGCCCATGCACTTTTTGCCTTTTGCATTGTATACAAGTTCTGTGTTATCTATTTTAAAATACATACAACAAAATTAATTTTGAAGAACAACTGTATATCTGGGTGCCCGATAACGGAGTTTTCCTATAACGATCAATCCAATTTTAGCTTGTCTCAGGAAAGTTTAACACATGGCCAGCGGCGTTCAACCTTCCTTTTCTCATTTCGCAGTCCCATAAGGTGGTTCTGCATCATTACTCCAGGTTTCTAAATAAAGAAAGTAGGCCTGAGTCCAGCCTTCCCCAAGATGCTACAAGTCCAAGCCACCTTTTCCCTACCCCTACCTGAGACACCAGAAGTTACTAAATCCTCCTGACACAGGGATCTGTTTCCCAGAGGTTGCAGCCCTTCCTTTATTGAGCTATTTGAAATGAAACCAGTATCTTTGAAAAGGATGAGCTGAGGCAGGAGGCTGAATGAAATGACCTCTTCATGTGAAGAGGGCAGGCACCATGTTTTGTTTCTATATTCCAGCAGTCTGGCACAGTGCCTGACACATTTGTTGGATGGAAGGATGGATGGATGGATGGATGTCTTTTCACCCCATAATTCCAAGCATGGGAGGCCAACGGGGAAAGACACCCCTCTGTCCAGCTCCTGGGATCCTAGGTCATTCAGGGTTGGTGAGCAGAGCTCTGGAGCCAACACATTGGGCCTCACATCCCAACTCCTTACTGGCCAGATGACCTTCAGCAAGTCTCTCCACCTGAGCCTCAGTTTCCTCATCTAGGTAATGGGTACAGAGACCCTCTCCACAGAGGATTATGTAATGTCAAGTTGTCTCACACTGTGCCTGGCACATAGTGGGCTCTTTGAGGGGTTGTTCATCCCTCTCCCCTCCTTTGGGCAGAAGAGAGACCGCCATGGAGACCAGATATTGTCCCTTCTTGACCTCCATCACAGCATGTCAAGGGGTTCCCTTTTGTTTTAACTGAAAGCCCTCCTGCTGTAATCCAAGCCCATGGTCTCCTGTGCTATTGTCCAAGGTTCTCCGGAGGAGCCTTTTCTGGATCTGAAGGCCCAGAGAAAATCAAGGTTGAGTCTTATTGGCTGTGGGCCCAGCAACTGCTGCCCCATCTGTTTGTCCTGAGTCCAGCTCCCATCCGTTTTATCCACTCCTTCCCGGGCTCGGGAACTCTCAGTGCAAGGTTACCTGTGAGTTTTCCAGGATCCCAGGGCTCTTGCCCCTTCTCCACCCCACCCCCTTCGCCTCCATCCAAGGAGTTGGGAGATAGCTCAGATTCTGATGACAAAGAGATTGAGCCCCAGGCACCTCAACGTCTGACAAGTTGCATTTTACAATAAATTCCCACAATTAGACACTGCAAACAGCACTGCTGTCGCTTTCCTGATATATGGCAGGGAATTAGCTTAATGTCCCTGGCAACCAATTCTTGGACTAAAAATAGTTGGCTTATGGGTTCACCTTTCCCTCCTCAGCATCCAGTCTCCACTGGTGCCAGAGAGGGCCTGAGCCGAAGTGTCTGGGTCCTGCCCAGTGCTGGGGGTGGCGCCTCAAGGGTTAACCGAGCATTAAGTAAAGTGGCTGTTGAGGATTTACCAAGGCAGGGCAGAGGCCACCTTCTGTGGGGGAGGGGAGATGAGCAGAGCTGTTTCATTCTAGGCACAGAGGCTTTTTGAGTAGGTACCTTCTCAGAGGACCCCCTGGTTCCATTCCTGAAATACGACCTCTTTTCCACTCAGCCCCACCCACCCAAGGGAGCACCACGGTAGCTGAAGTTCCACCATTAAGGCGTGCAATGTCACCTTGGGCCAGACACGTCTCTCTGGGTTTCCATTTCTTCATCTGCAAAAGGAAGGATTAAATGAATTGATCTGTTTATGTCTTAGATTCTCAGAATAGTCACAATTTCAAGTATTCTGTCTCAAATGTCCTCACAAACATCAAAGTCCCTGTGCTAACTACCAGAATGAAAAGGCTGTGGGGACCCTGTGTGCTAATTTCTCTTGAAGAAACATTGCTTTAATGTTACCTTTAAAGTCCTGTCTAGCCCTAAAAGTCCCAGAACTCTTCTGCCTTAGAGCCACTTGTCAACAGTAAAATAACAAACTTCCATGTAAAACAGGTCATTGAGGGAGTCTTATCAGTCAGTCACATCTTAGTGTAAATGAGTCTATCAAGTCCTTTCCTGGGAGAGGAAGAGGGACATGAACTCTTGGGGTGCTTCATGGGGCTAGTAGGCAACTGAAAGCCTCATCTGACTCCTCACCATCCCATGGGAAGTCCCAAGTGGAAGCCCACCCGTCTGATGCCAGCCCAGTTTTTCGGCCTCAAAGCCTCCCAGTCTGGCTCTGCCCCGGCTCACAGGGCCTCTCCCTCTTCCCCAAAGGACCCGGCACAGACCTACCCCTGCGCCTTTGCTCCCAGTGTGCCTCTGCCTGGAATGTCATTTCTTCCCGTCTTTTGTCCCTTGACCTTGCTCCGCTGTTGGTGGACATCACACCATCTTCCAATGTACGATTTCCTCCATCTCTTTGGTGAAGCCATTCCCTGTGCCC
>PVKY010011779.1:0-11854 GCA_004027775.1 Bradypus variegatus
AGAGGGTGGGGGATTGATGAGGCAGGGGCAGGAGGCATGGGGGTGGGGCAAAAGCAGCTGGGGGGATAAAGACTCTGGGGAAGGGGTGTTGATGACGGTCCCAGGAGGCCTGGCAGGGAGTGGACCCCCAGAATGGGGGAGGGGGCTGATAAGGACCACCTGACATGCCCCTCCTGGGCTTGTTCTGTCCTTGAGAACTGTTCCCTGTGGCCAGACAGCATTTGTGCTCCCTTCCTCACCCTCCTTAGCACCCAGCTCACACGTGCCCAGGTGGTAGCACTGTCCTCACTGTGTTTTCACCTCTGCTTACCTGCCCATCACCTTCAGGACGTTCCATCTCTAAGATGTCTGGTGCACAGATCTTAATCACAAAAGTTGAATCTCAATTTATTATTATTCCCTACAGCACCTGCAGACCTGATTGATTATAAACCCAGCCCAGTGACCCAAGAGAGTTCCTTAAACCAGCTAAGCCTCAGTTTGCTCATCTGTGAAATGGACGGAGGCAACAGCCCCTTCTTGCAGGGACTGCGGAGAAGATTCCAACGTGGTTGCTAGAGGACACAGCACTCAGGGGAACACTTAAACTTCACCCTCCTGGCTTTCGCTCATTGATGCTGAGTGATGGAAAGAAGAAATGACCGAGGATGAGGACCGGGAATCGAGGAGGGGAGAAGCAGCGGGAGAAGGGGAGCGGCGCGGCCGGCCGGGCCGTGGGATCCGGGAGCCCGCCCCTGCAGGCCCGGCCCTGGGCATCCGCATCCGGCGGCCGCCCAGGAACTTCCTCTAGAGGGAGCTGACTGGAGCCCGGTGCAGCCCACACCTCTATGATCTTTGAGCCGCCGGCGCCCCTCGGGCCGTGTCGTGACAAGCAGAGGTGGCATCCCGATACCGGGAAGGCACTGACGCCTGCCCCTGACGCCAGGCCTTGGCACCCTGCTCCTGGGCGCAGCTGCCGCCCCCCGAGATCTCCGGCTTCAGCCCTGCTGAGCCTCCCTGGTCTAGGCCAGGGTCAGGGCAGGTAAGCTGCGGGGGTTCCTGCTCATCCTGCCAGCCTCCCCCAACTCGGCCCCAGGCCCAGGGCAGAGCAGGGAGCCCCTGTGAGCTGGGTGGGGTGGGGGAGCCTTCAGGGCTTGTCTGGGCAGCTGTGCCACCCCCTGCTGGGGGCCTGGCTGTGCCATGGTTCGCTCTGGGTGCCCCTCAGACAGCATCTCCTCCTGCCCCTACCACGGGTGACTGAGAACTGGGTCCTTCAGCAGTCTGGTGGATGGGGGTGAAGGCCAGAGCCAAGGGCAAGGGCAAGGGGAAAACTCTGAAGGTGCTTCCTGCTGCCCCAGGAGCCCTAGACTGGGTCTGGGGCCCAGCCAGACATCTCCCCTGGGAACATCCTGCCAGGGTCGCTGACCCAACAAGCCAAGCAGGTGGGGGTGAAGAGGGCTCCCCTTACCAGGAAGTCGGACCACTTGGAGTGGGGGGCAGGAGTAGGCCCAGGTTGGTAGAGGCCGCTGGCCCTGGGGGCCGTCCCGAGGCTCTACCTGCTTCCCAGCAGTGAGCCAGCCCCAGCAATAAAAGAGCTGGGGGTACACTCTGCATCCTCTGTCCCTGCTGACTTGGGGGTTTCGGAGGCCAGGGGAGAGGGAAGGGCATCTTAACCAGGAAGGAGCTGCTGGTGGTAGAGTGGGGGTGGGGGTACCAGGCAAAGGTCTATTTTAAGGAGGCCCGGGGGAAAGAAGGATCTGCCTAGGGTGTGCCCCTGAGGGTGGAGTGGGGAGCTCTGTGTGGTCCAGCCCTCCCTACCCCTTCTCAGGCAGCACTTGGGGCACTTTTGAAAATAGCCCCAGGCCTGAGAGGGAAGAAGGCGGGGGCACACAGGCCCTCCCAGGCAGGGAGGAGGGGGTGGCCCCACTTGGCACCCTCCCCTGGGACAGGAGGAGGGTCAGCTTTCGCCAGCACAATCGAGGTAGCTTTGGGGAAAATGAGGCTCTGGAACGGTGCAAATTGAAAGTGAAACAGCGCATGTCCAGGAAATACTCCTTCTCTAGAGGGTTCACAGAGCAGATCCAGAGGAGCAGGGCAGCGGCCAGGACAGGGCAAAAAGGGAAACTGGGGCTGGAGACACAGCAGGTAGGTGGTGGGGGGCCACGAGGGAGGCCCTGACCTCTGAGGGCTTCCTCGGCTCATTTGGAGGCAAGAGTGGGTAGGCATCGGCAGGAAGTAGACGGGGAAAGTCGCCCTGGAAAGGATACCCACACAGAGGAAAATCCATTTTAAATGAGTGTTGACTTTACAGACTCAGGGAGATTCGGGGAACCAACCTGAGTTTCCCTGACTAGCTATGGGACCTCAAGCACTAACCTCCCGGTGCCTCACATTTCCCACCTCTAAAATGGGTATGATAATGCTTACCTTGCTGGTTAATGTGACTTTTCAATGCCCAGCACATAGCAAGTGCTCATAAGTGGTAGGAGCATAATGTAGGGGCTCAGGAAATGTTTGCGCCTTATACGCCCGAGTTGGAGAAACAGGTGGTTCTGATGGGCCAAGGGGAAGTGGGGCCTTCGAGGACACCCCCTTCATGGGTCATTGGCTAGGAGATGGCAAGCTTGCGGTCAGTGTGTGCCGGGCCTCTGAAACTAGCCTCTGCCACCAAGGAGTGAGGAAATGCGATCTGAGACTTACACTGGGGTGCAGAGACCTGGGAGAAAATCTTGGGTGTACCTTCAGTGTGTTCTTGGCTGCCTCCCTTCTCGTACCCCCAGTCTCCCCTGCAGTGTTGCCAGTGAAGTGCTCATCAAATTCTAATTCCACCAGCAGACTCCACTGGGACTCAAGCTGGTGGCATAAAAGGAGGCTGGAGCTCGGACTGTGGGTCCCCCCTGGAGTTGGGCAGCCCTCCCTGCCGTGGGAACCAGGCTGGGAGTCCCCAGTCAGTGACCCTCTGTTCATCCCCACATGCTTTTTCTTACACATCCCCACAGGCTGAAACTATCCTCCACTGGGGCCTGAAAAATGGCATCTGGACAAGGCCCGGGCCCCCCCCGGCAGGCATGTGGAAAGCCCACCCCGTCCTCCACTTCTGGTAAGGGTCTTCCTGCCCCCTCACCATCCCGGCAGTATTGGGGCTGCCTGAGCAGAAAAGGGCCAGGATTTATGGGCAGGCTCTCCTGCCTCAGTTTCCCCACCTTAGATGAAGGAGAAAAGTATCTCCCTGCTCAATGCAGGTGGCCTGTCAGGCTCAGAAGCCGGGCTGCTGTCAAGGCTAAGCCCAGTCCAGGTGGCTCTCTGGACTTGAGTTCCGATCCCAGCTCTGTCACTGTTTCCCTGTGCGACTTTTTCTAGGCTTGAGGCCATAGTTTCAAATCTATTTCCCATGTTCCCTAAAGCCATGAGGGCTGGGTACCTTATACACTCTAAATAGACACGGATGGGGAGTCCTGAGCCTGGGAGAGGCCAGGAGCGTGTGGAGGTGGGCACAGCGCCAGCCCAGCGTGTAACCTCGACTGCACTCCAGCTCCCTCCAGGGATGGGATTGGGGTTTACGGGAGGAGGAAAGGAGCCTTGCAGCAAGAGAAATAAGGAAGTAAATTGGCTTATCACTGAGTCAGGTCTGCTAAACAGGGAAAGCTATTGTTGTGACTTTGAGGGAGGAAGTAAGGTGACTGTCCGTCCTGCCTCTTCCAGCGGGGTGGTCAGGGCACCCTGGAGCTCAGGGCCACCACACCAGTCTGGCTGGCTCTCTGGACTTTGGGTTCAGGCCCCAGCACTGTCTTTTCTGGGCCTGGGGCCACAGTTTCAAATCTGTTTCCCACATTCCCTAAAGCCTTATACACACTAAATACACTGCATATACACTAAATAGATGCAGGAGCCCAAATGCCTGTTCTTGTTCTAGCCATGCAACCTCATGCAAGTTTCTTAAACTCCCTGTGCCTCAGTTTTCCCATCTGTAAAATGGGGATCACCTACTGCACAAGGCTGTTGTGAGGATTAAATGAAAAGTGCCAGAACGGTATCCGGCACGGAGTAAGCAGGTGTGTTAAGGAGGGGAGAGAGGAGGGATACTTCTGTCCATGGGAGAGGGCAGCTGTGGCCTTGAGGAAGAGTAGGCCATCCATGAAGGGTGCCGTTGCGGGAGGCCGGCCGTGCCTTCCTGACTCCCAGCTTTGATCCTCAGAGGAGCAGGTGGCCCGGGACACGGAAGAGGTTTTCCGCAGCTACGTCTTTTACCGCCATCGGCAGGAGCAGGAGGCCGAGGGGGCAGCTGCACCTGCCGATCCAGAGATGGACACCTTACCCCTAGAGCCTAGCAGGTAAGCAGCAGTCCTCCATGCCCACAGGGACATCTTCAGGGAGGTGGAACTCACACAGGATCACTGGCCAGGTCCTGGTAGCTGGCGCGCCCCAGGGAATCTTGTCCTTCTCCCTTAGTGGTCCCTTTTTCATTTTGGGTGCCCACTCCCATCTGGGACCTGCATCCTTTTTAGCCCATGCCTGTCCCTTGTCCCTCATGTGCTGAAAACACTGCCAGGGGCCACAAGGAGAGGGGCTCAAGGCCCATAGTGTCTTTTGGGCAGTACCCCTTTGCTGTGAGCCAGGTCCCAGTCCTGGCTGCCTGTTCATCTGCTCACCCACCTGCCTCCCGTTCCTACAGCACCATGGGGCAGGTGGGGCGGCAGCTCGCCATCATCGGGGACGACATCAACCAGCGCTACGACTCAGAATTCCAGACCATGTTGCAGCACCTTCAGCCCACAGCAGATAATGCGTATGAGTACTTCACCAAGATCGCCTCAAGGTAGCCCCGGCCCCTCCACCCAGGCTCCGGTCGCCGCCTCTCTGCTGTCCTGTCACCACTATGCTGTGTTCCTGCCTGTGGGGGGAGGGGGGTTCCCCAATGCGGGGTGACACATGCTTCCCTGTCGGTGTCAAGAGATCCGCTTCCTTTCCTGGGGTCTGCTGTGGATGCAGTGTGTCCTGGGGCACCTCTTCCTGGGGCTAGTTCTCCTCATCTTTTGTGCATAAGCTCACAGCTCTTCGAGAGCTCTGACCCTGAGGCCTGACCAGTTCGACTGAGGACTCTAGAGGGGCCATGCTGGGGGATGGCCCCAGAGCTCCCAGGCCAGCTAGAAGACAGCTATCCTTCCAATTTGGAACCCCATTTCACATGGAAGATGGGAAGGTTGCTAACTTCTACCAGGTCCTGGAAATGACTTCAAGTTGCTATGATCTGGCATCCAAGAGGCAATCTGGTAAAGTGGTTCAAGTACCTGGGTTCAAATCCCAGCTTTGCCACTTAGGGGCTTTGTGAAGCTTTCTAGGCCTCCATGTCATTGTCTGTAAAGTGGGGGGGAAATATGCTTAGAACAATGCCCACACTTAGAAAATGTTAGCCATTGTCACCACTTGAACTGAGGGGTTGAGGGGTGGTGGTGGTAATGTTAGGGTAGGTTTGAAGCTGGGGATTAAGAGAGGAGCAGGTGATAGGTTTACAATTAGGACCGACAGCTGAAATGTCTTGCCTGCCTCCTTGGAGGCCGCCCCCAGCCCCCCACGATCCCAGGACCTGTCCTAACTTCTCTTCTGTCCTCTCTCTCTGCTGTCCTTCGTGCTGCCAGGCCAGCAGCAACGCCCACAGGTAATCTCCCTGCTGTCCCCAGCTGCTTGCTCTGCCCTCTGCCCTCTCTGTGCCCCTTCGAACCCACAGAATTGGGGGCCACACCCCAGCAGCAGCATCCAGCTCCTATGCCCCCTGAGCTTTCTCCTTTCACAGAGAACAAGGCTATTCCCAAATTGAGGCCAGGCTGGGGCAGCCTCTGTGGCCTTGATTCACAGCTAAGCCATTTTGCTTTCCGGTTGGGGTGGGGAGGTGGGAGAGGGCAAGCAGGCCCAGTTGTCAACTGACAGGGTTGAACACTTTGCCCGCAGTCTCTTTGAGAGTGGCATCAACTGGGGCCGCGTGGTGGCTCTCCTGGGCTTCGGCTACCGCCTGGCCCTGCACGTTTACCAGCGCGGCCTGACCGGCTTCCTGGGCCAGGTGACCCGCTTCGTGGCCGACTTCATGCTGCACCACTACATTGCCCGATGGATTGCACAGAGGGGCGGCTGGGTGAGTGCCCAGCATCCTCCCTGCTCTTGGGACTGCCCCTCTCCCAGCCCCACCCTGGTCCCCAAGGGTACCCGTATGCTCTGCCAGCCCCTCTGTGACTCTCCTGTCTGTCCCGGCAGGTGGCAGCCCTGGACTTAGGCAATGGCCCCATCCGGAACGTGCTGATGGTTCTGGCTGTGGTTCTATTGGGCCAGTTTGTGGTACGAAGATTCTTCAAGTCATGACTCCTGGAGGGGCCCTTCAGGGTCCTCCAAGACCCCTGCCTGGACTTTGGCTGAACCCTCCTCCCCCTTCCCTCCCCTCCCCTGCAGGGGTCTCAAGAGTACAGAAGCTTTAGCAAGTGGGCACTCCAGCTCTGGGGGGCCCCTGCCCAGCGGCCAGTCAGGCTCAAGGGCATCCCAACATTGCATGGTGCTAACAGGCCCCCTCTCTGGGCCCCATCCTGTCAGAGAGGGGCTGCAGCCTCCCCCCACCTCAGCCCTCTGGGATCCCCCTCAGCATTGTCTGCTGGGCAATGGGGAGGCAAGAAGCTGGAAGCCACTTCTACCCAGAAAGTTTTTAATGGTTTTAGCTTTTTATAATACCCTTGGGAGACTCCCTTCCCCATTCCCACCACTCTGCCCAAGGCCAGGGCATCCGGGGAGTGGGGATTAGCAGGCCTCCTCTGTGTTCCTCAGGACTCAACTTGTTCTGGAAAGTCAGAGCTTGAGCGCAGGGACCAGAGCCCAGTCCCATCCCTCCCTACACATTTCTCCCAGGAGCAGGGCCGGCTGGGGGAGGGGGCCCCTGGTCCTGCTCAGCTTTCCCACTACTCCCACTCCCCCACCCCATACTGACTTTTTGGTCAGACTCTCAGGGATTCTGGGCCTGGGGTGGGATGGGGTGGGGACAACAGGAGCTGCCTGAGCTTATCCGCCAGGACCCTCTAGCCCTGCCTCCCCCTCTCCCTCATGTCATAACCATGTGGTCCTAACCCATGCACTACAGGTGAAGGCCATACCCTCTGCATCCCTCCAAATCAGTCAGGGGTCTTAGGCAAGTGGAGTACAGAGGACTCCTCATTGCCCAGACTACAGGGGGTTTAGCACTGTGGTTTGTGATTATCAGGGAGAAGGAGCGGAAAGCTCCTCTGGAGGTTTCTGAGTGGGAGAAGGGCTACTAACACCACCAGGAATCCCAGAGCCGGCCCCCTTACCTTCCCTCATGACCCGGGCACAGTATAATCTGGGGGTGGGGATGGGGGAACTGTGAATACTTGAACTCTACCCCTCCCTGCCCTGCACTCCTCACCTGCCCAGCCCCCTCCAGCAGTTGAGGAGAAGATTGCCTTGTCTATCTTGCACAGCCCAGGGATTAGGAGAAAGGAGAGAGAAGTTCTTGATTAAGCCAAATGTGAGGGAGGTGGGGGGAACACGGGGCACTCCCCACTGTCTGAGTGTGTTTGTGTGTTTGAAAATAAACTATAAAATCCCCTACTTGGTAATATTCGTGTCCTCTGTCACCCCTCTCTCTTCACTGGGCTGGAGTTGGGAAACGGGGACATGCCTGGTGTTTATTTACCTGGCTCATTATTGAAAAAGATCTCAAATTGGGCCTCCTGAATTCTGCAGAGGCTTTCCCTCCCTGTCTCCTCTAGCCTTCTTCTCCATGGGCACTTCCCCAAATCCTTGGGTTCCAGACAATTTCCCACCCCCTTAGAAAGTCGGGACCTCAGATTGCTGGTCCCTGGCTGCAGAGCTGGTGGAGCGGCTGCACATGTGTGGGGACCCCACAGGCCACCTCTTGCCAGGCCTGAATTCCTCTCCCTCTCTAGGGCCACCACCCACACTGACCAGAAAAATCCTTCTGCCCCCACCCCTGGCTCCGTCTGAGACACAATGTCCTAGCTCCCCTCCGTTCCCCATAGCCAGAACACACACGGGGCTTTTCATCTTAGGAGTTTTATGTTGTATGGCAGTCCCTGTGGGGATGCAGCCAGGGGCGATAAAAATAACAAGCATGGGGGCGTTTAAATGTTCCAAAATCAACAAAGTCTTTCCAGTCCTGGACACCCTGGCCTGTGTTCTGATGCCCTTCCAAAAGGGTCGCATGCAAATCCAAAAGGATTCAAGCTTCACTGTCACTGTCCTGAGGCTGGGCTTGCCACGCCCCTTGCCCCCCTGCCATGGTCTTCAGAGTTCACGCACGGAGGCAGTGGTGGGGGGTGGCCTTGGAGAAGGCTACGCTGCAGGGTGGTTGCTTCAATGCACTCTGCAGGAAAAGCTTACAGGCAGCATTTACTGAACACACACTATGTGCCAGGATTTACGCTGGGAATCCATCATAACTAATGATACCATCATAACTAATACCCAGTCAGTAGGTATTAGAGCTGGTGACCTTGGGTGACCCGTGTGGGGCTGGAGGGAGTCTCAACTTTCCGCTTTGCAAATAAGGAAACTGAGGTGCCTTCCTAGAGTCACTCAGGTAGGAAAAGGCGGGGAGCTGTAACGCGCCACCGGATATGCCGGGGAGCAGAGAGTGGGTGGGTAGTCAGGCTTGCGAGCACAGGCCCACTGGGATGTTAGGTAAGGAGGTGGCTCTTGCGTGGTCGCCCCCAACCCTTGCAGTCGCGGCGACACCGCACAACCACTTTGGAAAAGGCTGAAAAGTAGGCGGGTTGCCCGGCTCCAAAATGGCCGTCGCGGCATCGGGTACGCAAGCGTGCCCTTTCATGGGCGGAGCCTGCTGGGCACCTTCATCCTTTGTTAGGGCCCTGACCATGAAAACAGCCTGAGGCGTTAAGGAAAAAGCGCATACCTCTATAGCTAGGAGAAAGGCAGTGGCCAGTGGCGGGAACTGTGGCCTCTAACCCTCTAAGAAGGACATCGGAATGCTACCCTGAAAGGCAGGGGGAACCCCAAAAGCGTTTGGCCTGGGTCTAGCCTGCCCCCCGCCCCGCGCGCACACACACACACATTCTGCTGCCAGTATGAAGTTTCCAAAACCTAAATCTAAGAGCATTGGGAAGTTGCGGAAACTCCGGGGTTGAGAAGCTAGGAGGCACCGAATAAGGCGGGGGTGGTGGAGACGGGTGCAGAAGATAAACCTAAAGACTTGTTTCTACTCAAAATGTGTGGTTCTTATGAAATTGCAGCTTCATTTCCACTAAATAGGCCTGGATTCCTCAGTCTGTGGCGCCACCTAAGCCTGTGTCCACCCACGGGAAGGGAGCAGTGTCAGCTGCCACCTGCTCAGTTCTCGCAGTTTCGTTCTGAATACCTGCCCTTCCTGGTGCAAGTCGGCCTCTCATTCTCCCCACCCCCACCTGGCAGTTTCGTGTTCGTGTATTTGCTGTTTTGCCTCATCGGAAGAAAGTGTATTTCGGGTCCCTGGGCGTCCAACCAAACCCTTTAATTCGAGAAAATCCTTTGTTTGCCTAAACCTAAATTGTCTGGACAAGCTTTTATGACCCAGCCCCCTGAATAGCATTAAAATTAATTCATTCATTAATTAAAATAAATGAAACCATGATATCCTGTTTCAGTTGTACCCATCTGAGATATACAGACCCCTGATTCAAGACACTTGTAAAATATGGATTTAGTTCAGTCTAAGCAGAACAGATATTCATAATTCTGTGTGTGTGTGAATGGAGTTTTCAAAGATTGCTGGAGGTGTCCAAAGGTCAGGGATGAGAAAATCAGCAAAGCCCAGCTTCCCAGCTTCTCCTGGGGTGTGTTCACTAGTTGCAAGACATGGTAAGGGTGAATGCCAGCCTCCTGAAATATAAAAGCAAGATTGAGGGTGGGTAGCAGGGGATATTCAGCCTACCAGATAATAAGAGAACAAAACAAAGTGATCTGTCCTATTGAGCACTGCGACTAGAAGCAGAGCCCCAGAAAACTGTATAAATGAATCATCTGGTAGAGGGGTAACCTCACAAAACCAAGATCAAATGATGGGCAAAATGGGCAAAAGATGAACTTTTCTGAGAAAGGACGCTTTATAGGCTGAATTGTCCCCAAGAAGATACGTGTAAGTCCTAAGCCCCAGTATCCGTGAATGCGGCCTTATGTAGAAATATTGCAGATGGAATTAGTTAAGTTAAAAGATCATACTGGGGTAGGGTGGGCCCTTAATCCAATGGCAGGTGTCCTTATAAGACAGAAAAGGACACGTGAAATGGAAGAGCAAAGATTGGAGTGATGTATTTATAAGCCAACGGTTCTTGGCAAGCACTAGAAGCTAGAGGAGGCAAGGAAGGATTCTCCCCTGCAGGTTTCAAATGGAGCCTGGCCCTGCTGACACCTTGATTTCCTGGAGAGCGGCCAGAACTATAAGAGAACAAATTTCTGTTGTTTTAAGCCATGCAGTTTGTGGTACTCTGCTCTGGCAGCCTAGAAATCTAAGACAGACCCTAGGAGCTGAAGCAGCAGAAGCCACGGACTCTCCCTTCACCTGGAGTATGGGATTTGACAACAGGTGCAGGCAGGCTCCAAAGCAGTCATCTAAGGGTGTGAGTGTGTGTGTGTGTGTATGTATCTGGCACCTGGTGAGTTAACATTTGATTGGGCATCATTAGTTGGAATTGATATACAAATCAGAATGCCTTTCAGCTCCATTTATCTCAACTCTTCCTGTTCAGTCTTGGAATAATTCCTAGTGCCTTTTCTATTACTCCAGCCTTCCTACCACCCAGATGGTCCACATACCACTCTGGGGCCTGCAGAGCTCCTTCCACTTCCTCCCCTCAACCCCAACCCCCTGCCTCCATCCGCACCACATTTAACCGGATCTGCTTCCCATCTGGAATGTCTCTCCCAGCCCATTTCCTTTTATTTCAACATGTTGCTACCTAATCCTACCTAATACATTCAGTGCAAATTCCTTCTCTGCCAGCAACACCTCCAGCTTTGAGTTAGTCCCTCTTCTCCCCTCCAGTGGTCCCTGGATCCAAACCACTCATCTGACAGCATGGTTAAATTGGAAAGAACTTTTCACCTGAAGTTTAGAGACCTGGGCATGAGTCTTAGGTTTGCCTCAAATACTACTGTGCTGGTCCCTCTGAAAAGGAAATCAAACAAGAATGTATGCTTTCTTTTATTCATTCAACAAACATTTATTGAGTGCCATGAAGCATCTGTAAATCCTAGTTGAATAGAAGAAGTCCTGCATTTCTCTTGTCATGCTTATGATTTGAAGGCAGGAACTCTGAGTTGTATCTGTTATATTCTGTTTGTCATCACTGCTGATCAAATAATAGGCCCTCATTGTAATTTTCAAAAATATTTTATTGTAAAGAAAATAGCTAGGATTTTTTAGTGTGTTTTTGTTTATTGTTTTGCTTGCTTGCTTTACTATTTGCCTGGCATTACATTGCACTATACACTTTACATGTTTTATCTTGTTTAATTTTCACAAGTTTATGAAGTATGCCCATTTAACAGATAAGTAAATTGAGGTTTAGAGAGGTTAAGCAACTTTCCCAGAGTGTAAGTGATGAGCCAGGACTTCAATCCACGTCTGTTTTATTCTAGAACCTTTGATTTTTCTTTACCATTATATTACTCTGCTTTCTTTTTATTAGAAATGGGAAACAGATTTATTAGGGAAAATATAAAGAAAAAACTAAAAATCACCATAATTCACTTTTCTCAACATTTTGGTTAGCCCTTTCCAATCTTCTTTTTCGAGGTACATATATTTTTAATACCCATACATCAGTTAGTTACTGCTGTGTAACAAAATTTGACCCAAAACTTAGTG
>PVKY010011780.1:0-11854 GCA_004027775.1 Bradypus variegatus
CTCCCCTCCCTTTCCCTTGACATGGCTTGACCAGGTTCCATTTTCTTGCAACTAATCATCAAGTCACCTCCTTTGTAAAGGCTTCCCTGACCCCACCATGGGAAAGAGAGGGTCCCTGTCTCCGGGTGCCCTCAGCTCTGTGTTCCCACAAAGATCCACAGTAATTGTTAGCAATCTGTTGTCATGCCAATCTGTCCCCAGGCTGAGCTCCTCCACTGATCTCTTTCCACACATCCCCATTTCCTGGCACAGTGTCTTGCACCACGCTGAATAGATAAATGAATAAAGGAATGAATGCCACTCAGTTCTGTCCTCAAGGGCCTTACAGCCAGGGTGGGGAGCGCAGATACACAGACACACACACACCCCTACAGAGCAATCTCCAAGAAGCAGATGATTAGGAGGTAGGGGTGGGGATGGGAGCTGCAGAGGACAGCTCTGAGCCTGGGACTGGAGGTCAGAGCAGGCTAGAGTGAGGAGGCAGGGAAAAGAGAACCCTTTTAGAGGTGGTAGCCAGATGGCAATCGCTGGAGCAGGCAGAAGGCAGTGCAGAGCAGGGAGGATGCTCCGAGACGCTGTGGGTGACCAGGAGAAAGGAGGGTCTGCACTTGGGACATAGGAGAGAGACACAGTCTGAATGGAAGTTACAAGGTGGAATCTCTGAGGGGAGGTGTCAGCAGGGCCGGTCTTGGGTCCTTTGGCAATTCATCCATTTAGCTAACATTCAACCTTGCACTGCACCAAGTGCCAGCCATAAAGAGATGACAGCAGACTCCAAGACCGGACAAGAGCTCCTAGCAGAGCAAGACCGTGTCTGCTGTTACAAGGACCCCAAAATAGAACCAAAGCATTTGTGAAGCACTTTGCAGTTTATGAAGTGCTTTCTCACACATTAATTATTACGAATCATGTGGCAGAGTAGAAAAATGGTGACCATTGCTGCAGAAGGCCCAGGTTAAGGTCTTGCTTCCACCATTTGATGGTTGCATAACCTTCAGCTAGTGATAATTTCCCTTAGCTTCAATTTCCTGTAAAATAATAAAAACAGCCAGTGTTTGTTGTACACCTAATGTGTGCCAGGTGCTGTTCTAAGTGCTTTTGTATGTATTAACTTATTTGATCCTCAAAACAACCCTATGAGGTAGAGAATGTTAGTCCCCCATTTTTCAGGTGTGGAAACTGAGGCTTAATGAGGCTAAGTACCTTGCCCAAATTACATAGCTACTCAGCAGAAGAGGTGAGATCTGAATCCAGTTACCCTGTCTGCAGAGTCTATTCTTTCAGCTACAATTCTATTCTGTACAATTCAGCCCCACCTAGAAGGATTTGGGAAGGGATCAATAAGATAAATATACATGTAACTGGGTAGAAGCTATAGGTAATTATTGGTGATTGTTCTTGTTATTATCTGTCTGATGCTCTGCCAACAAACAGAGCAGGCCAAAAGTGCTGGGGGGTTCTCACCCCAGGAACAATCCTTGACCACTGCATATGAGTTGGTGGGTCAACATCCAGCTTCCTTCCCCACTTCCCCCCAAGGGACAATTCAGAGCTGTGTTCTACACAGTCTCCTCAGGGGGATCCCAATGGGGTTGAGCCCCCGCTGCCCACACAGCAACCCACCCATTCACATTCCTTTGATTGGCTTTCTCCTTTCTCTGTCTCACTTCCTGCTCCCTCACAGCCCTTCTTAAATAAACCACTTGCACCCAAATCCCTCTCTCAGGGTCTGCTTTGGAGGACCCAAACTAAGGCAAAAATGCAATCAAGTTTGGGGACAGAGGACAGAAAGAGCCGCCACCTATTGAGGCTTTTTATAAAGGTAGGGTGTACCACACCCTTCAACAGAAGGGAAAAATTCCCATTATCTGGAAAAATGGACTGGGTCTCTCTCATTTTGGTTCTCATACAGGATAGATCCTCAGCCCCCATTTCACCTGACATTTCAAAAAGATTGACCGTCAAGGGATTTTGGCAAGAGTCGAGATCACTCTAGAATAGCTTATAGGGGCATTCCTTGAAACTCAAGGACATGAGTGTAGAATAAACACAAATAAGCTTTTCTTGTCTAAATAAACGGAGGCACAGTTTTGTGAGGCAGTTTTCTTTTTTTCTCCACCCCTCCCACACTCTTCTTCTCAAAGGCCACACTTGTTTGCTTACTTAATCCCAAACCCTTTTCACCTTCAAAGGGCCCCTTTGTGTCTGGGATGAAGTGGAACATTTCTGCCTTGTGGATACAATTTTCCAAATGAACGTCCAAATACAGAAGAGCCCAGATTATGAACAATAAAACAGCATCATGGTTTGGGTTGACAGATTAGACGAACAGGAGGTAAGAAGGAAAACACTAAAAGGGATGGATTTTCAGCACGTTCCTCTAGCCAAACAGCTCATGATTTCAAATGATTCTTAGGGGATTAAAAACAAAACAAAGCAAACAAACAACAATAAAAAACAAAGAACATGGTGGAAAAAAACAAATACTGACCAGGGAGCATGGCTTCCCCCCTTGAAAAGCCAGCCATGAGGGAAGGGGGATAGGATTCATTGAAAAGGACTAAACTGATCAGCATGATGGGAAGAGGGTTTTGGCCCCTCGAAATGAGGATGGCCTGAGTCTCAAGCCAGGCTCAAACATTCTCCTGCCCATGTCACTCATCACAGAAGCTGCAGGAACAGAGGGCACCTGGCTGGAGCCAGACCTGAGGGTCCATGGTAGGGGGAAGCTTTCAGAGAAAGCATGAATGAAAGTTGAATGAAATGTCAACAGAAGAATTAAAAAAAAAAAACTGACCATGAAAGAATATATTATTCATAGAAATCATTTTTCAAAGAAAAATCATTCAGGTGGGATATTTGAATTGTGATGCATGCTGTTCCCTAATGGTTCAAGTCTTTTCTAGGAGAGGCAGGATAATCTGATGGTCAGAAGCTTGGCAGTGGGGCCACACTGCCTGGGAAGGAATCCTCCCGGCTCTGCCTCTTATCAGCTGGGTGACCTCAGGAAAATTATTTAACCTGTCTGTGTGCCTCAGTTTCCCCATCTGCAAATTAGGGATGATAATAATTGATCTTACATCAGAGAGTCGTCTGTGAGGTTTAAATCTGTAAATACATCTAAAGCCCCTAGAAAAGTGTCTAGATATAATAAGCATCCAATAAATATTAGCCCTAATGATCACACAATTTCAACAGACAATAACTCATCAGCACTGCAATCTGCTCACCGATGTAAAAGAATAAAAGTTAAAAAGGCAAAGGAGAATTCCTTGAAGCTAGGAGTCCGTTGTGCTTCAGACAAAGCTGCGGGACTCTTACCTGTGTAGAGCTCTGCTGCAGCATGGGTGGCTGCTTCCTTGGGGTACCACAGGGCAGGCTGAACTCTGAGGAACCCCTGGCATTCCCAAGTCCTCCTCGGCCTGGTGGGGAGGCACATCCATTGGGCTGCAGATCAGAATTGTGGCCGGGACTGGGGCTCTGCCTTCGCAGAGGAAACAGCACTCCACCCTCCCCTTCCCCCCGGTAGCTCTTCTGTCTGCTGGGTCTGTCAAGGCCGAGGGTGGCGTCTGCCTCTGCAGTGGTCAGTGGCTGGGGCCTGGCTCCCCAGGGCAGCCAAGGGGCATGTCCCAAGCACGGTTCAAAGTTGGAGGCCAGCAGCTCCGGGGCCTGGCTGTGCGGCCACTGGCATCTCCCAGCCCCACCTGCCCTCGACAGCAGGATCCCCACGCCATCCTGAGCTTGAGCCAAAGGCCTGGGCTTTTCTTTGCAGAGGTTTTCTTCAGGGATGAGAAACGGCTACTCACATTCCTCCACGCATTTCAGACAGCTCCACGCATCTTGCCAAACCCACAGTTCTATGCACATATTCCTCACGCGCCCCAGAACCCATCTCCTTCAGCTAAAAGTGCCTGCTCATTTAGATGTCGGCAGCTTGGGAATGAGGCTGGAATTAAAACAAAGACAAAGGGCCAGTATCAGCAATTATTTCTGAAGTAACAAGCAACTAATTGGGACTTACTGTTATTAAAAACCTATACTGCAGACAGTAATTAAACTGCAGCTAACAAGGATTTCAGCACCAAACTGAGCACCGCCACAAGGCTATCACCCTCATCCCGGGCAGAGGGGTCTGTTGTCGGAGAAAATAAGCGTTTTCTTCAGAGTCCTCCAAGAGATACCATTCCTACCTGAGAGTTCTGCCCCAGGGAAGTCAGCGTGATGTAGCAGCAGGTGGAGGTAAGGAGCACTTAGAGGTTTCCAGATGGGATGGTGATATTGCACCTGTGGGAAATTGCTACAGGACACCAACAAATCAGTGGGAAAAGTGCTGAATTGACTCTTATAAACAGGTTTATTGGGTACCTCTGATGGGTGATGAGCTTTGGGAGATATATTTATACACACTATTTCGTTTACTCCTCCTAACAACCTGAGGAAGGAGATGCTATTAGGAACTGTTTAAAGATGAGGGAAACTTGGCTCAGAGAGGTGAATTCACCTGTGGAAACTTACCTGGCCTCCACACAGAGTGAAGCCAGGGTTGGAATCCAGAAGAAAGAGGGGATTGGGATCATGTTCTTGCAGAAAATACAGAAGACGTGAGGCAGGTAGAGGAGTCAGAGGGCCCAGAATGTATGTGAACCCCAACTCTGCCACTTTCTAGCCTTCAGGTGAGCTTGTCAAGTTACCAAAACATTCTATGCCTCAGTTTCTGCATCTATAGAGTGGGGATAATCATACCTACCTAGTGAGTTTGCAGTAAAGACTATGTGACTAGTTGCATGTAAAGTGCTCAGTGCAGTGCATGGAGCATGATAAATTCAATAAATGCCAGTTTTTATTACAGATGCTGCCCAGATGCTCTTGAAAGCAGCACTGAGGGTTGGATGAAACTCATCCTCTGAGCATGGCAGAGTTTTTGCAACAGCTAAAGCCATGGAAGTCTCAGCAAACAGTGTTTGTCTGTCTGTGTCCCTTGGGAAGGGGGCAAACAAACCTAGCAGGCTGGCTCTGCTCTGAGGCCACTGCCCTGGTGTCCAGGGCAGCGAGAGGCTGGCCAAGCTCCCAGACAGCCTGTCTCGGTCCTGGAGCACAGAGCCGTTGCCTCACCAGCTTGTAATGAGCTGCGTCTCCATCCTGATTAGGGGAACACAGAAAGACTCGGGGGAAGGAAGTGACAGTGCCATGGGGACAGGGCATGACCTCAACTCCTGAGGAGAGGCTGGCTTCTCGAGAGCTGGGGACTTGAAGGTCACAGCCCAAGATAGTGTCCCACCCCCAGGGAGGAAGCTAAGCAGGTCCCACCAGGGTGAGTCTGGTTGAGTGGGCAATGCACTGGGGCCAGGCGAAGCTTCTCTGTCTGAAAGCCTTGGGGGCTACTGCTCTTGGGCTCTGGTTTGCCAGGAAGGGCAAGCAAGGAAACCAATATTCTCGGGACACTGAGAGATGGCAGCCCCAGTGCCACCCTGTGATATCATCATAATGTAAAATAGAATGTTATAGTACCATTTTTTCCAAAACTGTGGATTGCAGCCCATTCCTGGGTCATGAACACAATTTAGTGGGTGAGAAATAACATTTTAAAAATAACATAGAAATAATAAGAAGAAAAAGAACAGAGAATTTCAGAGCACATTGCACATGATAAGGATGGCTACTCTTTGGTGAAATATATTTCTTTAATTTATGTTATATTAGTGTTCGGGAACTGGACTGTGATGTAAAATGTACATTTTTACTGAAAATTATAGTCTAAATATTTTTGAAAGTCACCAGTTAAGAAGGCAGACTCTGAAGCCAGACAGATCATGATGGAAACAAACAAACAAACAAACAAACAAACAATCCTCTCTGCTTCAGTTTCCTCATCTACACAATGGGGATAATAACAGTGTCCATCTCATAGGGTGTTTTGTGAGTTAATTGTGTTCCTATTGTAAAGTGCTTAGAGCTGCCCAGCAGAGGCCTCCAGGGTCCACCGTTTACCCGTCGGCCGACCCCGTGGGCCCCTGCAGACAGTTCAGGGTCCCTGCATTTGCCAACAGCTTGCTGAGTCTCTCTCCTGGCTGTGGAAGTGTGCTTAGCCCAAGTGCAGAGACTGCAAAAAATACAGTAAATTAATGCCCCTGAGCAAGGCTTCCACCTGTGAGGAATGGGAGATTGTGGGTAAGGGCACCCGAGTCCTCTCCCCACCATGAGACAACTGCGAGGTGTCAGTGGGACCAAAACCCAGTTGCCCACAGTAGCAGCTGCCCCGTGAAAGCGCCCTTTGTTGGCTTCCCACCTTCCGTGTCTCACTTCCTCACTCTCCCACTGTGCTTCCTGGGATCCTCTCCTAAATAAACTTCCTGCCCCTAAATCCTTCTCGTGGGGTCTAACTTTATTTTGGACGAATGCAAATGGATTCTGGCACAAAGTAAATGCTCAATAAACATCAGGTATTATTAACCAAGTCCATCTTGTGGTAGGATTTGGGCCAGCATTTTATCTGCATCCTCTCAGTTCATCCCCAAGCCAACCCTATGAGGTAGGAACTTGGATCATCTCCAATCTCCAGATAAGGCAGCCAGGGCTCAGTAAAGTTAAGCATCTTCATTCGGAGCCCCCCATGTGTCTCCAAAGCCCTGTTCTCAACTTCTGCATTGCAAAGGCATCCAGATCCATTTAATCCCACACAACTACCCTGCCCGCTTGCTACTGTCATCACTCCCATCTTACAGACAACCGTCCCGGTCAGTAAGGAGCTCAGTACTCATGCCGTGCGCTGTCTGGCTGGGCCCAGCACCTGGGCCTTCTGACACCTGGGCCAGTGCTCCCCACGGCACAGGCTGCTTCCCAGCGCCTGGAGAAGAGCAGGCATGGGAGAAATCAATTCCCTTTAAAAAAAAAAAATCCTTATTTCTCCCTGTGCTGGGAATTTGGCCAGCTGTTCAACAAACCTGCAGCATGGGAGAGAGGCAGGACGCATATGAACAGAAGGAACCATTGTAGTTGGCTCACTCGGACTTCTAGATAGATAGAGGTTGTTCAAATGCCCGTACCTCAACTTCCTGGCCGGCTAAATGGGGCCGATGGCCTGATATTAAGTCTCTCTAGTCTCTGCTGGCCTTAATGTTCATCCCCCCACCCTTATCTCCAGCAGCCCCACCATTTCCACCAACGTACCCCTAATCGTATGGGCCTTTGGCCTGAGCCCCATCTGCATAAAACTCAATGTGATATTTCACTGTGTATCTGCTGCCAACGTCTCAGCAGCTCATCTCCCTCATCTAATCTATTGATTTGGGATAGTATCACAGTATCCTCTTCCTGGTATCCTCCTCCTAGGTTGTTGTGAGGATTAAATGAGCTAATTGTACAAATCACATATATTACCACATGTCTAGAATATGTAAAGAACTCTCAAATCTCAACAATAAAAGAAAAATCCAATATGAAAATGGGAAAAACGGGGAGAGACATTTTACCAAAGAGCATATACAGATGGAAAATAGGCACATGAAATGATGTCAACATCACTGGCCATTAGGGAAATGCAAAGTGAAATCATGATGCGATATCACTTCAAAACTACTGGAATGGCTGAAATAAAAAATAATGACAACATCAAATACTGGCAAAGATGTGAAGAAACTGGGTCACTCATACATTGCTGATGGGAATATAAGGTAGTACAGCTATTTCGAAAAACAGTTTGACTCTTTCTTTAAAAAATTAACATATACTTAAACCATATGACCCAGCAATTGCATTCCTGGGCACTGATCCAAGAGAAATGAAGACTTATGCTCACACAAAAACCTGTACATGAACGTTAACAGCTTTAACTGTAATAACCCCAAACTAGACACAGCACAGATGTCCTTCAATGGGTAACCAGTTAAACAAACTGTGGTGTACCCATGCCACGGAATACTACTCAGCAGTAAAAAAGGAACAAATTATCAATATAGGCAACAGCTTGGATGGATTGAAAGTCATTTTTCTAAGTGAAAAAAGGTCACATGCTATATGATTCCATCTATATACAACACTGTCTAAATGACAAAATTATAGAGATGAAAAAGAGACTAATGGTTTCCAGGAGTTAGGGATGGTGGAAGGGAGAGAAGGGTGTGACAATAAAGGGGCAGCATGAAGGCGATATCTGGGGTAATGGAATAGTTCTGAATCTTGATTGTAGTGTTGGTTACATAAATCTACATGTGTGACAAAATGACATAAAACACTATACACACATGTACTAATATCAAATCCTTGGTTTTGATATTGCACTATAGTTATGTAAGAGGTAACCATTGGTGAAATTGGATGAAGGATACACAAAACCTCTCTGTACTAATTTGCAACTTTCGATGAATCTATAATCATGTCAAAATAAAACTAATTTAAACAAGTTACTTGTAAAAAGCTTAAAGTAGTGCCTGGTTCATAGTAAGCACCAATCAATATTGGCTCTCATTATTATTTCATTTTAATTATTATTGCATACAAGTCATCTATTTAAGGCTCACAATTATCCTGTAGAAAAAGTTCTTTTTACCCCCATTTTACAGATAGGAACACTGAGACTCAGACACATTAGGTAATTTGTCCATGTTCGCATATCCAGAAAGACCCAGGAATTGAGGCCCAAATCCATGGACTTCCCACATACATGCAGGTACAAAGACCAGGAATAAAAAAAACAAGCTTATAATATGGTGGAGGAGATGACACATAAAACTCAACCCAAGCAAAATGTTAAGTTTGCTGTATAAGTTCTGTGGGATGACAGGGGACAGAATAGTAAAAAAATTCCAGCTGGGAAGATCTAGGATGGCTTCCTGGAGAAAGGGGCATTTGGGATTGTTTTAAAGGATGAATAGGAGCCCATTGGGGGGTGGGAGAGGGGTGATATAGGAAAAGGCATTCCAGGCAAAGAGAACCTGATCAGTAAGGGTTGGGAATGCTCAGAGGACAGTGACAAGCCTAAGGGGGCTGAAGTAGATGATGTGTGACCAGGGGCAGATGCAGATTAAGGAAAAGCAGAGGGCAGCCAGTGAAGATGGGCTCTCAACAGCAAGCTGTGAGCTGCACTTGATCTCGCAGCTTTTGCTCATGTCCTCCAAAACCTTCTTGGAAAACAAATGGCCAACATCTAAAGTGCATGTGCACTTAAAACAGCATACGCGTCATGGGGCCAGCCTCCTATTAATGCTGAAAAAGCCAGGCAGAGCTCTGCAAGGGTCCTTGAAACACAGGAAGCAAGGAAACTTTCCATTTCAGGACCTCAAGATAAAGTTTTCCAGGGTCCGCCCAAAGCCTAGATCTTGAAGGCAAACCCTGCCTTTTGTGGGTCCTAGGGTCCCACAGCAGTTCTGGGTCTTAGGATTTTAGCCATAAGTCATGAACTCTCATCACATTTGTACTTACTTATCTTTCCTCCTTGACAATAACCTCTGTGAAGTTAAGATCCATGTCTGTCTGATACATCATTCAACCAGGCTTCGAGCTGGCCACCCAGAGGTGTTCATATTCAATTCCATTTGATTCAATACCTATGTGTATGGGGCCTGCTAAATGCAGGACCTTGTTGTAGGGATTGAAGATGAGAGAAGACACAGACCCTTGGTGGAGAAGAAGAAGCAACCATGGTGCACCACATCCCCGGCAATGGCAGTGCCTGATTGTCTACAGAGACAAAGGGATGCAAAACCACCCTGGACTGTGCCCAGTGTAGACAGCCACATTTGAACAGCTTATCTTAAAAAATTCAGAGGTGATATTTGTGTGCTTGGGTCTTTGAAGCCAAGGTTGTTGCTGGAATATCTTCCTCACCTCTCCATTTCCACTTTGGTTTGCTTTGACCAGACTGTCTCTGGGACCTAGCTGAGTGGATGCTTTTGGAAAATGGATTTTGAGCTATAAAGGATAGTCTGTCCAAAGATACACTCACGCTTTGGAAGCAAGAATTGGATTAAAAGGAGCAACTGAGGAGGATCTCAGAAATCCTCTGGGACAACTGCTTTGAAAACTGGGTTTACTGGGGCATAGGGTTCTGTGGAGGTACCTCGTCGGGGGCTGGGAGACAGCCCTGGGGAAGGGGGATTTTGAGGGCCTGGGCTCAAGGTTGCAACCAGAAGTGTTCAACATAATGTTTTTTACATATTGAAGTTTCAAATATGTTTGAAGAAAAGTTCCAAGCCTTGCAGTTTAAAAGCCATTAGCTAGACAATGCAATTACTGAATAATTAGTAACAACAACAATAATAATAATGTTTTAAAATAGCTGATTTTGAGTGCCCAGTCTGTGCCAGACACTCTTAAAAGTATTCACTTACCTTATCTCATTTAGTCCTCACAGGAACTCTAAAATGTAGGTAGTATTATCATCCCCATTTTACAGAGGAGAAAACTAAGGCACAGAGGTCAAATAATTTGACCAGAGCATGCAGATTACAAATGATAGAGCTGGCCTTTGAACTCACACAGCTAGCTCCTGAGCCCCCACAATTTACCACTGCACACCACTGAGGAATTTCCTGCTCCCGGTCCCACAGTGAGCTCACAGGCAGCGCTGAGGCTGGAATCCAGCCTCCTAATTCCCTATCAGGTGCTTGCTTCTTCCTCCCTGACACTCTCCTTTCCTCTCTCCCTCTCCATCCTTCAGTGCATCTCCTGGAACAGACTCACAAGTGGCTTTAAATAGAACATCTCTTGGTTACCAAGCATCTGTGCTTCCACACTGAGAGCAGCTGAAAAAGAGGGAGCTGCCAATGACTGATGTCCTTCGGGGACCCCACTGTTCTGAATAGGACTGGGGCTCCCTCTTGGTCTGTAGCCTCATTTCTCACCCCCTACCCCGGATAAAGTCAAGGATTTGGGGCATGGCATTCTAGGCACTTCACAGTCTGCTCTCAGTCCAGTCTCACTTCCTTTTGCTCCTCTATATACAACCTTGCTATGACAGACAGGTATATACCCCATTCCTTTGCCTATTCTGTCCCCTCTTTTGGGAATGCCCTTCCTTGTCAACCTGGCATGCCTCTTCTGATGTCCCCTCTGTAGGGCCCTGACCTCCCTAACATCCCTCCCAAGACAGAATCATTCCCGCCCTCCCCAGCACACTCAGCCTATCACAGCATGGGTCACCCTGTACTTTAACCATTGACTGACTCCATTTTCTTGATTCAAACACATGTAGTTGATCCTATTCTGAATTTTCTAAAATTGGGATAGTTCTTACAATATATGCTTCAGATTAATTTAGGAGTATTTTCTTTTTCCTGAAAAGCTGCTATTAAAAAGTTTTGTAATCAGGGTTGTCTTAGGACCCAGGAAATACATGACTTCTCTGTCTCCCTCCAGACTGTGAGCTCTCCCAGGTCGGGAGCCATGACTTGTGTATCTCTGGACCCCACAGCCAGCACGGGGGAGGCACCAGGTGGTCGTGAGTTCTGGTGCTCATGGACTGGATGGCATCTTTCATGCCCAGGTCACTATGGGAGTCCCATGGAGCTCTTAACTCCAGGGCATCCTAGAGGCCCACGAGAGCCTCCAGCCACCAACCCAGCGCTCACTGAGTTCATGCAGCTACCTCAAGGTGCATGCCCTGGAGAGAAACATGGGCAAAACACAGCAGGCTTCATTACCCCCTCTCACCTGGCACAAATGAGGTGGACTGAGCCCAGCAAGAAACATGTGAGTCTCAGATTCCAAACCACACCACATCCCATGCTCTGCTTCTATGTTTCTCTCTATCAGAAGTAGCCACAATCGTTGACCAGACCCTAGCTCTTAGCTGTTCTTGTATTCTCTATTTCCAAGAGAATCTTCCACCATGCCTTCTTCTGGTTGGCCCACCATTCTC
>PVKY010011781.1:0-11846 GCA_004027775.1 Bradypus variegatus
AGTCAGCTCCTTAATTCTTTCCTCAGCCTCTACTTTCTAAAGGACCAGGTTAAAATATTGACTACTCCAAAGCTGCCTCACCTAGATCTCCTTAACCCTCCTCTTTCCTGTTACTATTTTGCCGTTTTCTCCAAGACCATGCTTTTAGTACTCTACCCTATTTCACTCCTCTTAGTTAATATTTATTTCACTGTGAAAGACTTTGTCCCAGTGTGTTTGTAAGTATGGGGGTGTGTACAAATTATGTCCTGAACATCATAACTTCCTGTTGGCCCGTGTCGTAGCACTGCATGATCCCCATGAGGGATCATTTCCTGCCCACTGTCTCTTGGGTTATGGTTTGGTTTAGGGGACTCATAGTCTCCGGCTAGGCTCAGCTGTTTACCACATTTCTTAACTACTTTTCCTTTCATAGAACATCAAGGTCCCTTGAATCTTGGATTGGGGAGGGAAAGCAAGAGACTGGGCTGAATTTGGGGCAAAGGGCATATTGTCCCACTAATAGACTTACACACACACACACACACACACACACACACGTGTGTGTGTATCAGAAATGCCATTAGAAGCCAAGGTAGCATATTCTATTTTATTTGCCATATTCATTCTTAGAAAACAGTCAGTATTATAGGTTTTATACTAGTTCGTGACATGCAAAAAACAATAGAAAGCACAAGTGTCACCTGGTAATAGAAGTGCAAGTGTCACCTGGCAGAAATATTTGGAAGGAGATTAAATAATTATCCTCTTTACTTGTTAGCTGTTTGCAATAAACCATGAGGCTCTTTTCCTGATTTTTGTCTGTGGTCTTTTCCTTCCATCTTACATAAACTGTGGTCCAGACAATGACAAAAAGAGAGAAACATTTTTATATTCCATTAATATGACCTTCATACAAGTTGCTTAATTTATTTTTCCTAAATTTTCATTCTACTTCTTGAAATAGAGAGAATCCTGGGAAAATAAGCTGAATATTTAATAAATACCATCCATAATTTGATTTACAGATAAATCCTTTTAAAGAACCTCCTCAAGACATCCTTAATATATATGACTTGGTAAAATCAAATAAAACATTCTTTTCAGCATCAGTTAAATTTTCTATAGGGAATCTGGAAAATAATATATAACTCACTCATCTAGGTAGTTTGATAAATACTCCGTCAGGGAAAGTAACATGAATGAACAGATAATAACCGGTTGCATTTTAAACCCTACATTCTCCAAAAGATAACTCAGGAACATCCAAGAGTGTGGGACAATACTGAATATTGTAATATATATGTAACTGGAATCCAAGAAGAAGAGAGAGAGAAAATGGGCCAGAAAAAATAATTGAAGAAAATGGCTGAGAATTTTCCAAAATTAATGTCAGACCTAAATCCAAAATTCTCAGAGAACACTGAACAAAATAAGTATACACATCCCCAAATAGACACAGCTAGGCATATCACATTCAAATGATAGAAAACAAAAGGAAAAGATAAAATCTTAAAGATATCCAAAGAAAATAAACATTACTTAGAACAAAGCTAAGAAAACCAATGCAAGCCAGAAGATAATGGAGTATTATCTTTAAAGTGTTGAAAGAAAAAAATTATACATTAACGGAGTATTCAATACCTAAAGAGAAGCCTCCCAAAAATGAATGAGAAATAAAGCCTGTCTCAAACAAAAACAGAGGGAATTCATTTCTAGCAGACCATCTCTAAGAGATATTCAAAGAAATTCTGCAGGCAGAAATATCACATCAAATTGCAACTTGGATATATGCCAAAAAATGAACAGCACTGAAGTGGAATTAATGAAAGTAAAATTAAATTTCTTATTTTCTTATTGTTAATTGCTTTCTAACAGTGGTTCTCAAGTAGGGGAAATCTTCCCTTCCCCCTCCCACAGGGACACTGGCAACACCTGGAGACAGTTTTTGTTGTCACAGTTGGGGTAGTGCTACTGATACCTACTGGATAGAAGGCAGGGAGGCTGCTAAATATCTTACAAGGCAGAAGACAGCCCCACAAAACAAAGAAAGTCCAAAATGTCAAGATTGCTAAGACTGAGAAAATTTGCTTTAAAAGATAACTCTCTAAAGCAAAAATAGTAGCAATATATTATGTATTTATAGCATATGCAAAAGTAAAGGGTATGACAGCAGTAGCATAAAGGATGGGAAGGAAGAATTGGGACTATTATTGCAAGGTCCTTATACTACAACAAAAAGTAATATTATTTGAAGGTAGACTCCTTAATTAAAGATGTGTATTTTAAAACCTAGGAAAACACTAAAAAATAATGATAAAATGGAATATTAGTGTATGCTCCATTAATAAAAGAGAAGACTAGAAAGGAGGAAAAATAAGAAATAGAGGGAACAAATATAAAACAGCTAGCAAGATGGCAGATTTTAATCCAGTCATTTCAATAATCATTCAGATATGACTGGTCTAAACACAACCAGTTAAAAAACCAGTATTTTCAGGTTGGAGAAAAAAGCCAGAACCAATTACATGCTGTCTATGAGAATCTCACTACAATTATAAAGACATACATTTAAGAATAAAAGGACAGAGAGGGATATACCAAACAAATATTATCCAAAAGTAAACTAGAGTAGCTATTAAAATCAGTCAAAGCAGACTTCACAGCAAAGAGAATTACCAGGGATAGAGAGGAAAATTTCATGATGATAATAATAATAATTCACCAGGAAAACGTAACAATCCTAAGTATACATATACCTATGCATGTATGTAAAATGCATGAGGCAAAATCTAATGGGGTTGAAGGGAAAAATAGATAAATGCACAATTACTGTCTAAGACTTCAACCTTTCTTTCTCAGTAACTGATAGAACAAGTAGACAGAAAATCATTAGGGATATAGAAGACATCACAACATTATTAATCAAGACATTTATAGAACACCCTACAAAATAAGAGCAGAATATTCTTTCTTTTCAAGTCACATGAAACATTCACCAAGAGAGACCATATTTTTGGCCATAAAATAAACTTCACAAATTTAAAAGAATAGAAATCTTACAACTATGTTCTTGGAAGATAATGGAGAATAACTGAACTAGAAAGCAATGTCAAAAGATATCTGGAAAATCTCCAAATATTTGGAAATTAAATATCACATTTCTAAATAACTCATAAGTCAAAGAGAAAGGCTCATGGGAAATAAAATAATACATTGATTATTTTATTTTATATAAATGAAAACCCAACATATCAAAATTTGTGGGATGCAGCTAAAGCAGTGCTTAGAGTGAAATTTAGAGCAATGCATTCTTCTTTAGAAAAGAAGAAAAGTGGCAAATCAATAATCAATTCTACCTTAAGAAACTAGAAAAAGAAGCAGAAACTAAACTCATAGCAAACAGAAACAAAAAAAATAATAAAGAGCAGAAATTGATGAAATTGAAAAGAGAAAAATGAGAGAAAATCAATGAAAGTAAAAGCTCATTCTTTGAAAAGATCAATAAGCTTTATAAACCTGTAGACAGATTGTCCAAGGAAAAGAAAGAGGACACAAATTACTATGATCAAAACAAAAGCAGGGATATTACTACAGACATTAAATGGATAAGGGAATACTATGAACAACTCTATGCCCATAAATTGGACAACTTAAATGACATGAGCCAGTTCCTTCAAAGACACAGACTTCCAAAACTCAATTAGAAATAGATTGCTTGAACTGTCCTATTATCTATAAAAGAAATGGAGCTCATAGTTAAAAACTCTCTGGCAAAGAAAATGCCAGGTTGAGATGATTTCACTATGAATTCTATCAATAATTTAAGGAAGAAATAATACCAATTCTACATAATCTCTTCCAGAAAATAGAAGAGGAAAGTATACTTCCCAAATTATCTTACATGGCCTTGTATTACCCTAATACCAAAATCAAACAAAGACATAACAAGAAGAAAACAACTACATGCCAAAATACCTCATGAATATAGACACAACAATATTCAACAAATTTTAGCAAATTCAATCTAGTAATATGTTAAAACAACAGCTGTACAAAACAGTGGGGTTTACCCTGGGCATTTAAAGTAGGTTCAATATTCAAAAATCAGTTTATGTAACACACCATATTAAGTGTTTAAAGAAGAAAAGTCACATGATTATATCAATAGATGCAGAAAAAGCATTTGACAAAATTCACCATCCATTCATGATAAAAAGTCTCAGCAAACTAGTAATAGAAGGAATTTCCTCAATCTGATAAAGGGCATACATAAAACTCGACAACTAACATCATTCTTAACGTTGAAGACGGAAGAATTCTTACCCTCTAAAATCAAGAGAAAGGTAAAAATATCACTCTCATCACTCTTATTATTCAAAATACCAGAAGTCTTAACCAGTGCAGTAAGGCATTAAAAAGAAATAAAAGACATACAGATTGAAGGTAGAACTAAAACTGTCCCTATTTTAGACAATATGATTGTCTATATAGAAAATCTCAAGACATTTACAGAAGAGTTCCTAGAACTAAGACTTAAGTCTATAAAAATTGCAGGACAGAAGGTCAGCACACAAAAATCAATTATATTTCTGTACTCGAGAAATGAACAATTAGAAATCATAACTAGAAATTATATCATTTATTACAGCTCCAAAGAACAAAATACTTAGGTATAAATGTAAGAAAACACAGATTAGATCTATATGCCAAAAAACTACAAAATCTGATGAAAGAAATCAAAGAAACCTAAATGGAGAGATGTACTGTGTTCATGGACTGGAAGATACAACATAGTAAAATATCAACTCTCCCTCACCTCAATCAATCTATAGATTTAATATACTACTATTCAAAATCCCAGCAAGATTATTTGTAGATATACACAAGCTGATTCTAAAATTTTCATGGAAGGTAATGGAACTAGAATAGCTAAAACACTTTTGAAAAAGAAGAATAAAGTTAGAGGAATCTCACAACCAGATTTTAAGATTTACTTTAAAGCAAAAATAATCAAGGCAGTGTGGGGGGACAGAACAAATGGAGCAGATTAGAGAGTCCAGAAATAGACCCACAGAAATGTGGCCATTTAATTTTTGAACAAAAATGTACAATTAATTCATTGGAGAAAGGATGGTCTTTTCAACAAATGGTGGTGTAACCATTTGTTAGTGACACTCCAAAAGAATGAACCTCAACTTTACACCTTCTTCAAAAATTAACTCAACTGGGTCATAAGTCTAACTGGGAAATCTAAAATTATAAAACTTTTACAAGAAAACACAGGGTGACAGAACCCGTTTTCCCAGTTCTTCCGGTCAGAGAGAATTATTTTCTTTCCGAGTTTTAGATGCCCACATGCCCTCCACTCTGCTCCCCAACTTCTCACGCGGTGGCCAGTTTCTGCTGCTGCCACAGTTTTTGGTGCTGTTGACTGGGGCTTCTTTCAGCATAGGGGAGAGAGAATAAACAGAGGGGATAACAGTGAGGTGATTTCCCCCAGTATTCTCTGTCCCACAGAGCACCTCTCTTGCCAGTCTTCTGATGAGAAAGGGGTTTCTCTGGGAGCATTTTCTGTCCACACCTGCTGTGCAGTTCCTGGATTTAGGCTGCCCTGGAGTCTAAACTGGGATATGGGATGAAAAAATCGGGAAATTCATTGCCATCTGGGTTGTTCTTCAGGATTTGATTTCCCTCCCAGAAACATCTACCATTATTTACTTTTCAGAGCTCCCAGATGGTTGCTTTAGGTATTCTGTCCAGGATTTTTAGTTGGTGTGTGTGCGCGCGCACGCACGCACGCATGCGTGTGCCCGGGGGGCGGGGAGGAGAGAGAGAGAGAGAGAGTGCACTTGTTCCATCTTAGTGGGACTGGAAGCTCTAATTCTGCTCCTGTGGTGTTGGTAGTGGTTTTTGACTGAAGCCAGTTTTCATTTGCTCGTGATTGGTTTGAAGGGAGAACAGCACCAAATTTTGGCCAGTGAGACGTAAGGGGGCATCTGCTTGAGGCTTCTGGGAGGGAGAGTTCTCCCTAGTAAAAAGAGAGACTTATGGAGAGATTCCTCTCTTCCTCTCTACCTTGGGATGTTATTGTATAAAGACATGATGCTTGGAATGGTGCCTGCCTTCTTATGCCCCCGAAAGAAAAGCTAAAAAGTTACACAGAAGCTAAATAGAAACCCAGGCTCTGTTGAGTGGTGAATTTGCCAAGTTTGGAAACCACCTACCTTATGTTGTTTATTTATGTGGGATCATAGATTCCTTTTGTTTAGGCCATTCTCAGTCAGGTGCTTTTTAAAATTACAGACCAAGTAATTAATTTTTGTAACAAGAATACAAACATAACTGTAATGGAATTATCGAATATCCCCAAATAATCATATTTTAGAAAATGCTTTTGAGTTGATAGTTTATCCACTGATTGAAAGATTTGACATACAGGATGTAGCAACTCGTGGCCTGAGCAAAACAGGCCTGCAGATCTTTGGTGCACAGCAGTCTGCATGACCTAGGCAGCTGAATGTTTAACCCATTGTCTTTCTAAGCCAGTAAAGAAAAAAAAGGGTAAATTGACCTTAAAATGTAACTTCATGCAAGCAAGCGGGAAGTGAGAGGCTCTTAGTCTCACAAAAAGAGCAAAATGTAATTGTTTAAGTGCTGTTCTAGGCCTTCCTGCACCACCCCCCAGGTCAGAGTAACCTGTGCCTGCATCTGTGCTCCCCCCACCCTTAGGAATGGCTTTGTCTTAAACCCTTATAAAACGCTGTCTGCCCGTTTTGTATTGCTCGGTTGTCTTTCCTGGGAATGCGACGCCTGCCTGGCCTGAGAGAGCCGTCATGACCTGTCCACTTCTCACCCTGTAAGCAAGTAAGTAAGCCCTGGATAAAGGTTCGGGTGTCATAAAATGCTTGTTGTCTTCTTTGGCCTTTGGACTGGCAGGACCCGCTTGGGCTGTGACACAGGAACAGACCAATGTTTTGATATTTTATAACTATAAAACTAAATATGAATACATGATGTCAAAAAATATGATTTTTAATTTAATTATTCTTGATTCTTTCGTATGCTTGGAAGTATGTTACAATTCTATTCTTTATGTTCATTTATGAACTATGTAAAAATATTAGGGGATTTAGACATACAAACAAATACTGTTCTTAAAATGCAGAGTGATACAGGCTAGCATATGAATATGTAAAATGCTATAAGAATATAAAGGAAAGGAGCTATTTTGAGGTATGGTGTTTTTCTATTCTGTGATAAGGGATTTATTTTTTTCTCACAGGTGAGTACAGTACATTTCTTTTGGTTCTAGATTATTGGGTCGTGTAATTTGCTTTAAATATTTAAAGGAATATTCTCTGCTGCTATTTTTTCTTTTAGTATTCATTTAAAATAAGTGTATTACTTGGAGTTCTCTTCTTTATGTATCTGCTGGGCAAATCCTCTCACCTCTTTCACATGTCTGCCCAATGAATGCTCTCTGCCCACCCTTTCTTATACTATATCCTAGACCTCCAACCTCATCTCCCAGTCTCCTTCATCTTGCTCAATTTGTTTCTTACTCTCACATTTCTTATTCTAACTCTGGGTAAGAAACGGTGTATGTTACTACTAATGTAATATTTGTAATATTTATTTTACTTATTTATGTTGATTATATGTCACCACTACTGGAATATCATTTCTTCAGAACTTTGTAGATATTGCTTCATTGTCTTTTAGTTTCCAGTGTTACCAATGACAAAGTCAAGCTTATTCTCATTTCTTTGTTGGCAGCTTGATTTTTCTCCCTAGAAACTTTTAGGTTCTTCTCTTTACTTGTGGAGCTCTGATCTTTACCATATATATATATTTTAATAGATGGAAGTCTTGCTCTTTCTTCCTGTTTGATGCTGATTACGGACTTAATTCTGACGGCTGGAAGCTTGGATCTTTCATGATTCTGGGAGTTTGTCCGTAAACCACTCAGGTGGTTTGGGGCTGGGCTGGGGGTGTTGCCAGGTAGGGATGTGAATCTATAATCTTCTGGGGGAGTCACTCCTGGGGGTTATGAGCTCTGCTGGAGTCTCACTAACAGGTGTTTGTCACACAAGAGCCGACCCTGAGCTCTGAAAGTCAGGTCTCCCACTTCAGAGAGCCGTGCTTGCTGCTTTTTCCCAGGCACAAAATCCTGGGCCATCTGCTCCTTTTCCATTTTTTTCTTCCTCTGTTGTCCATGTGGAAGTTCAGCATCGCTATGTTCTCAGCTCTTTTGTTTCTAGCTGCAGCATTTCCTCTAAGCCTGTTTTTCCTAACCTTGGCCGTGCATTGGGATCACCTGGGTAGATTTAGAAACTACTGACGCCTTTGTCTATCCCCAGAGATCTTGATTTATTTGGTCTGGGGAGCAGCCTGGGCATTGGGATTTTTGTTGTAATTTCCCCAGCTGATTCTCATTTACAGCCACGATTGCTAACCACAGTGCTAGGAAATGTCCTCAGGTAGATTTTTTCACATGAGTGTAGAAAAAGTTCTTGGAGTTTATCTTAGGGCAGAAGTAGTTTTTATCAGCTGCTCACTGTGAGAAGCAGATAGGAAGGAGGCTGCCTATATAGCATTTCATGACATGGTTTTTAAATTAATCAGCTTGTTTGTCCTGCAGCCCTTTCTTCTATATCTGTTCACCTTAACTTACCTTGAAGTGTCTCTGAAATTGCTTTACCTTCATAGTTTTTATTTTTTCCTAGTTATTTTGGACTGAAGTTTATTTTTCCATTCTTTTTATTTTTTTAAAGAAAGGTTATACAGTGTTTAGACCCCAGCGGGTTAGGGGCAACATCCTGTAATTAAATACATTAATATATCTGCAGCAAAAATGTGTGGATATTCACACCAGGTGGGATAAATAAAGACTATTGAGTAGCTTCATGACAGTTCACATAAGGACTTGTGTTAAGCCATGGTTGCTTAAACTTCATACCCAAAGCCCAAGCAACAATAGAAAAAATAAATGGAACCTCCTCAAAATTAAAAACTTTTGCACCTCAAAGGACTTTATCATGAAAGTAAAATGACAATCTACACAATGAGAGAAAATATTTGGAAACCACATATCCTTATAAAGATTTAATATCTGGAATATATAAAGAAATCATTTAAATCAACCACAAAAAAGACTAACAATCCAACTTAAAAATGGATTAAAGAAGATTTGAATATACTAATGGGCAAAAAACACATGAAAAGATGCTCAACATCATTAGCCATTAGGGAAATGCAAATCAAAACCACAATGAGATGCCATTTCATACCCATTAGAATGGCTATTTAAAAAAAAAACGACAGAAAATTCCTAGTGTTGGAGAGGATGTGGAGAAATATGAACACTCATTCATTGCTGGTGGCAATGTAAAATGGTGCAGCTACTGTGGAAGATAGTTTGGCAGTTCCTCAGAAAGTTGAGTATAAAATTGCCATATAACCCAGCAATCTCAGGTATATATCTGAAACAGTTGAAAGCAGGGACTAGAACAGCTATCTGCATACCAATGTTCAAAGCAGCATTATTCACAGTTGCCAAAAGATGAAAGAAACTCAAGTGTCCATCACTGATGAATGGATAAGCCAAATGTGGTATACAACGCAATGGAATATTATTGGACTGTGAAAAGCAATGAAGTTCCGATCCATGCAAGAATATGAATAAACCTTAAAGACATCATATTGAGTGAAAAAGCCAGATGCAAAAGGATAACTATTGTATAATCTCACTGATATGAAATAATTAGAACAGGCAAACTAGTATATAAGTTACCATAGGATGGGATGGGGTTGGGAATAGGCGTAAAAGGTACAGAGTTTCTATTAGGGATGATGGAAAAGGTTTGCTAATGGATGATGTCAATGGTAGCACAAAATTAGGCACATAATTAATAGCACTGAGTTATATATTTGAATGTGGTTAAAGGGGAAATTTTAGGTTGCATATTGGTATATTAAAAATTAAAAAGAAATCTGAGATGGTACTGTGAACAGTTGTTTGTACACCATGGCAGATTGTATGATATGTGAATATATCTCAATAAAACTGAATAAAAACAAAACAAAACAAAAAAATCTTGATATATTTTTCCATATATTTTCCATCATATTTGATTTGATACCAACTTGACTTCAGCAGCATACACATACACTTTTCCTACGCTCCTCCATCCTCCCACTTTTTTTGTACTTTTTACAAATTATGTCTTTGTAAATTGTATATCCAAAACCATATATTTATCATTACTTTTCACAAGTTTGCATTTTAGTCCCTGTAGGAAGTAAGAAGCGGAGTTACATACCAAAAAGTACAAAACAGTAGTACTGGCATTTCAGAGCAGTTCACAGCCATGCTCCAGTGCAAGGCCTGCCTACATGGGTACACAGCTGAGGGCATGGATGAGATGGTTCACAGAGCTGGAGCCACGTGAATAACTTGGTGTCCTAGGACCAGCAGTACCAGGACACCAGGCTGAGGAAGAGGGCAAGTTTGAGGAGAAGGCAGAAGAGCAGGTGGCCTAGAGCTAGCTAGCGGGTAGCTGATACACTGTGCAAGTGGCTGACTCTGTTCTCTCACAGCCTGTTCTTGGGTACCCACATCTCACTGTGCTGTCTTTCCTATCTTGATATCAAGTGCTCCACAGACACCAACATTAAAGCATTGTCATAGTGTGAAGAAGAAAAAATAAGTTCTATTGGTTCATCTCTGGAAACATCCCTCTGCCCTCACATCTCTCCTGAGCATTTTCCCATTGTCAGGAAGTGGGAGCTGTCTTTGAACCCAGTTCTGAGAGATCTGGGTCTTCCATTTTGTTCCCTGAGTATCTGAATCCCCAGTAGGCATCCTTCACTCAAGGGTCGGTGGGCATGAAGTTGCTTTGGAAGAGTTTGAGGGTGGGGTTCTTTTTTTTTTTTCTTCCGCTTATGAGACAATTTTTTTTAATTCAGTTTTACTGAAATATATTCACAAACCATACAATCATCCATGGTATACAAACAACTGTTCACAGTACGATTGTATAGTTATGCATTCATCACCACAATCTATTTCTGAACATTTTTCCTTACATCAGAAAGAATCAGAATAAGAATAAAAAATAAGAGTAAAAAAAGAACACCCAAACCATCCCTCCATCTCCCCCTTTGTCACTTAGTTTTTGTCCCCACTTTTCTACACATCCATCTACACACTAGATAAAGGGAGTGTGATCCACAAGCTTTTCACAATCACACTGTCACCCCTTGTAATCGAAAGTATTATACAGTTGTCTTCAGGAGTCCAGACTACTGGGTTGGCGTTTGGTAGTTTCAGGTATTTACTTCTAGCTATTCCAATACATTAAAACTACTAAGAGGTGTTATCTATATAGTGCACAAGAATGTCCACCAGAGTGACCTCTCGACTCCATTTGGAATTTCTCAGCCACTGAAACTTTATTTCGCATCCCCCTTTTGGTCAAGAAGATGTTCTCAATCCCATGATGCCGGGTCCAGATTCATCCCTGGGAGTCATATCCTGCGTTGCCAGGGAGATTTACACCCCTGGGAGTCAGGTCCCATATAGGGGGGAGGACAGCAAGTTCACCTGCCGAGGTGGCTCAGTTAGAGAGAGAGAGGGCCACATCTGAGCAACAAAGAGGTACTCAGGGGAGACTCTTAGGCACAATTATATGCAAGTTTAGCCTCTCCTTTGCAGTAACAAGCTTCATAAGGGCAAGTCCCATGATAGAGGGCTCAGCACATCAAACTGCCAGTCCCAGTGTTTGTGACAACTCAACACTAGTCCAGGTGAGGAAATCCAACACTTCTGCACCTTCCCCCAGCTCCTCGGGGCTGGGGGAGGG
>PVKY010011782.1:0-11852 GCA_004027775.1 Bradypus variegatus
TTACCAGTAACTGAGAGAGGACAGTCCCCAGACCTACAGAGGCCCGGCTTTAGACCTTACTCATGGACCTACCTGACAAAAAACTGATGGGAAAGATGGAAATCTCAAGGGTTGCATGAAAGTCCCTCACCCTGACCCCCACCCCTGGCCCCAATGCCTCAGCACTATGTAATCTCCCTGAAACTGATACCCAAACTCAGGAAGGAAGCAAAATCCTGAGTTGACTGAAATTGTCTCTACTGCTTAAAACAGAACAGAAATTCCATCATAGGAAAACAGTCACATATTGAGTTTATGAACTGAGATTTGTCCCTGTTGCATTTAGAGTTCATTTGCAAAAATGCTCTTTGTTGTAAACCCAAAAGCCAATTATTATATCTGCACTGATGTTACCAAATATAACCCAAAACTTATTTCTAAAGCTCATTTATGGAATGTAAGCTATGTACCAGGGACTGACCTATGCTCTTTAAATACATGACCTCATTAATTCCTTGCAACTCATAGGTGCCAGGATTTCCATTTTATAGGTGAGGAAACCAAGGCTTAGGGAAAGTTAAATCATTTGCCCAAGGCTGCAATGGTGGTAAATAGTTGAGTTACAATTCACACCCAGGAATATCTGAATCCATATTCTTAACCATTATGTTGAGCTACCCATTATCCTCTCATTTGACTTCCAGATTTTTTCCAGATTTGTCTTCTCTACTTCCTTTGGCTACACACATTTTCACGTCATTCATGCATTAGAGGCCCTGGGTATAAAGAAGCACAGATTTTTATATCCTGCCTGTTCCTAATTCCCAAATGGCCCAGTAACTAAGTGGATTTTTGTGGTCATAATCCTAGTGCCTGGACTTTAGAAGTCTTACCTTAGCTCCTGTTTCTTTTTTTTTTTCTTAGTCAAATAATGACTTTATTGCCTAAGTACACAAATTTATGCAACCAGGGCAGAGACAGTGGATGATCTGTATTTCCAACTGGGGATTAGGGGTGGGGGCGAGGAAGGGAGAACTCCCTTCATCTTGTAATAGCAAGCCAATTGGTGAATTCGGCTCTTGATCAGATCAGAATTGGACAGAATTTAGCATCCTTATCCTTTCTGTTCATCTCAATATGCTGTGGGTTAATCAAAACTGCTGGCCAAGTAAAACTTCCCCGAGGAGTTTTAGGAGACAGTCCCACACTGTTCCTTGTTCTTGGGCTGCCATTAACAAGGGCAATCACTGTTTGACCCCAGGCAATCACTTAACTTTTACTTTTTGTTTTATGCCTATTCTCTTTAAATATTTTATTTTTACTTGCATGTATAACACGATTCTTTTTTTAATTGGCCAGAACTATGTTTATCTAGGATGCTTGCTCTCCTGCTCCCTAAATGACCAACTTCAAGCATTCTCTACTCCATCAAATGGACTCCATCTCAACTTCCCATCTCCCAACTTACAAATGTTTTTTTCTTTTACAATGGAGGAAGTGTCCCTTGTCTACCTGAGGTCAAACTCTTCAGCTGTGTTTCGCATCCTAGCCCCTCCCACTTGTTCAGCAATTAGTTGTTACCCTCTTTTTCTTTAGTTTCTTCAAATGCTCCTTATCATCTCCTAATAGAGCAGATGTACTTGCTCAAGTTTCACCCATCTTAAATTTAAAAGCTACCTGAATCCATGACCCACTCCAGCTTGCTCTTCTCCCTTTCTCAGCGGAATGTCTGTTCCGTACTTCTGAACTCATTCTGATCTCCCGTCTGCACCCAATACTCCAGCAAAACTGCTTTCATCAAGCTCATTAATGGCTCCAATCTCTAAATCCAACTGCTGCTACCAGTCTTCCTCTTACTTGATGTATCAGCAGCTTCTGAACAGGGGGCCACTCTCTTGAAACATTCTCCTTTTGACTTTCACACACACACACACACACGCGCGCACGATATTCTTGACCATGTGGTCCATGGTCTATACTTTGAATCTTTTTATGCAAAGCAAAAATTTTTAAGAAATCAAAACAAAACTCACACCTTTTCTGTCAAGCACCTGACTCTTACAAATAAGAAGTATGCCAGCTAATTTCTAATTATTTAGAAATTCAGACTCAATTTGCTCTCCCTTAAAGATGACAAAGCCCAAGGGATTTATGGATGGAAAACTCTATGGCAACAAGAAAAAAATATGAGAAAATCTTTGGTTTAAAATTACAAATATCATCCATCAATATATCCAAAAATTATTTCACTTGCTGTCCCACCCCACAACTTGCCAAATAACTCATGAAATGAAAATTGTAAAATTCGCCCAACCTTTTCAAGAGCCAGGTTTTTGCAATCCTTTTGTCCCTCTAAATTCTTAGCAATTAACAGCAAAATGGAGGAAAGAACAGCAAAACGGAGGAAAGAACAGCAAAACTAGAAACAAAATCCCAAGCAGCTGATCAAAATTTCTTTGTGCCTATGTTTACAGTTTCTTCTAGAATAGTAAAAAAGTGAGCAATGGTGTTCTTTTCATATAATAGCTGGCTTTTGATTATGCCAGTATATATATAAATTACATCTTTTTTTGTTAATTTTATCTACTGTTATCCAAAGTGACTTTTGTTTTGCTTGATTATCCCGATTTTGACATTTTTACATCAAAGCCCCCCAAAAACTATAGAAAGGAAAATTTTAATTTATCATTGATCTTTTAATTTCTTAGATTGTATTAATCTTAAAGTACGCATATACCTAAAATTGGAAACCTAACAATAAGCAAGCCGGCAGGGATGGTACATCTTGAGGAAATTCGAAAGTGTAAAGAATGCAAAGGGAAAAAATAGCTATAAAAGGGAAAGGTTTGGGGCGGTAGAGATAAACAAGTCAAATTTCCACGCTGGCTCTCGCAACAATATTATTATCGGTGAAGAGTTCTGTTGTTATTGACCAAAAAAAGAGCGCGAGGAAGCGGGCATTGTCGAGGCTGAGGGGCAGACCTAGTAACTGCGGAAACCAACCCTAACCCCTGCGAAGACAAACACTCCTCAGGGTAACATCGAACTGGAATAATCATTTGATTTTGTTATTGATTTAGCTCGTCTGCACTCCTACATTCCTAAACCCCTTCCGAGACCGGCCTTAGAATGCTTCGCTTGTCTACATTCACAACAGTGCGAGAAGCTGCCTTGCGACGTAATCAAAAATGGAGGCGGGCTTTTGTTTGTTTTGGCCCGCATCGAAAACAAGCGTCTTCGGGCGGAGACCCACAGACCTCGCTCCGGTACCGCGGCTCAAGGTCTATCAGGAAGTAAAACAGCCTTCAGCCAACGAGGACTTTGTCTGCCCTGGGCCGGCTGCCAGAGAGCAGAGCTGTCCGCTATCGCCCGGCGCAGCCTCTACCGCCTCTGCTCCCAACCGCCGCGGCCGGGTGGTGAAGGAAGCCAGCCGGGAGCGTGCGCGGCGTCACAAAGCGAAGCTAGAACGCCGGGGTTTCCGCAAGTTCAGGGCGCCCAGGGAGAGGCCCACTTGCAGTCCGCCCCCGTAGGGCAGGAGGCGACCAACACCCGCCTCTTCTGGCCCCTCCCACCCCCGCGGCCCAGGGAGGCCGCAGCGTCTCGGCGCCTTTGGCGCCGCAAAGAGTCCTGGGAGAGCGGGTTCGCGCCGGAAGGACGCGCAGGCTCTCCGTGGCGAGGTTATAAAAGAAAGGGAAGGAGCCGGCGGCAGGCGGAAGTGGGCGGTTCAGCTGCTCCGGCTGCTGTATTTTTGTGTTTGGGCCTTTCCAGGGGCGTTCTCCAGAAGGCCGCCGGTGCAGGCCGCAGTGACAGGGCCGCTCGCTGCCGTGCACCCCGCCTCTTTCTCGGTGCACGGTCTGATTGCGGCGTCCGCGATCTGCAGGCCCAACATGGCGCGGGAGGTGTCGGAGTTCCTGAGCCAGAACCCGCGGGTGGCCGCCTGGGTGGAGGCGCTGCGCTGCGACGGCGAGACTGACAAACACTGGCGCCACCGCCGGGAGTTTTTGGTCCGCAACGCCGGGGACCTGGTTCCCACTGGTGGCGTTGACTCCACTAACACGGAGGAAGCTGCGGACGCCGAGAGCGCGACTCGCAATCGGCAGATACAGCAGCTCATCTCCTTTTCCATGGCCTGGGCAAACCACGTCTTCCTCGGGTGCCGGTGAGTGAGCAAACGGCCCCAACCAGCCCCCGACCCCGACCCCGACCTTTGTCTTTTGTCCCCGGCCGGCGGCCAGAGTCGTCTGCGGAGACCAGCTCTCAGAGGGGAAGGGAACTAGTTGTGAGGCGCTAGAGGCCGCGAGACCCGGCCGCCCTCTAAGGGTGAGAAGGGCGTCTCTGCGACAAGGCAGACATGATTAATAAAGTGCCTCCGCCGTGTGGGAGGCTTCTGGTGAAGTCCTTGGCGTTGAGCTGACAAGTCTTGTGGATGGACGATAGATTTAAAGATTGGTAAGGGGGGGATCCCCGCCTCCCGGACCCTGGAGCATTTGTTTATGGGGTGTCCAGGAAACAGAGTTTCTGGAGGTAGGTACACTGTCTTGATTGCGACCAGGAAATGCAGTTCTGTGGCTTGTTTTTGCACACTGGAAGTAGTAGCTTAGAAAAACACTTGTTAAAAGTGAACTTTTCCCTCTTTTTCAGGTACCCTCAAAAAGTTATGGATAAAATACTTAGTATGGCTGAAGGCATCAAAGTGACAGATGCTCCAATCCATACAACAAGAGACGAACTGGTTGCCAAGGTGAAGAAAAGAGGGATATCGAGTAGCAATGGTTAGCAGATCATAGATGTGAACATACATAGGAGTTTAGAACATAAACTTGATATAATTAGGAATTATTACTCATTTTTTTAACAAGCTACAATTTACATAATATTAATCAAGTTGGAATGTTAAACCTAAAATATATTTCTGTGTTTTAGGTTCTTAATTCGATAGTTTTCTCTGACTGCTTTTCATTTTGAAATGTCAAATAATGTTTCTGATGCTGTTAATTTTTTAATATTAGAAGTTAATGGTGTTATTCAGCACCATTTTAAGAAATTAATGAAGTTATTCCATTTCTTTTAAAGAAACTATTAATCTTGAAATATTTCCACCCTGTAGCTTTATTTTAATAAGTATCTGTTTAAAAAATTTTAGCAGATGTGTATTTGGCAGACTTTGAAACAAATTTATGTCTTTCCTTCTTTTTAGAAGGGATAGAAGAGCCGTCCAAAAAACGAGTCATAGAAGGGAAAAACAGTTCTGTGGTTGAGCAAGATCATGCAAAAACTTCTGCCAAAACAGAACATGCATCAGCTAAGCAGGAAAAGAGTTCAGCAGGGTCATCCACCAAATCAGAGAGTAGTGGGAACTCAACTCGGAGTCAGAATAGCTCTACAAGTGATGCTGATCAACCTGTTGCCGGCCAAAGCAGCAGCAGCATTTCCTCTCGGGTAACAACAGCAGGGTCTGGAAAAGTTCCTGAATCAGAAGCTTCAGATAAGCATGGTTCAGCGTCATTTGTTTCTTTGTTGAAATCGAGTGTCAATAGTCATGTGACCCAATCCACTGATTCCATACAACCAAGTAGTTCACCTACAAAGAGTGCTTTGGAAGGCTCCTCAGTCTCAGTTTCTCAAAGTAGTTCAGAGATTCAGGTGCCCTTGTTGGGCTCCTCAGGAAGCTCAGAAATAGAGTTGCCACTGTTGTCTTCTAATCCTAGTTCAGAGACAGCTTCAAGTGGGTTAACTACCAAAACTAGTTCAGAGACAAGTGTTTCATCATCAGTTTCTAAAAACAGTTCCTCATCAGGCACATCCTTGACAACAACTTCCAAGAGCAGCTCCTCAGCAAATACATCACTGCTGTCTTCTAAAAGCACTTCCCAGGTAGCTTCATCGCTGTTAACTTCCAAGAGCAGTTCCCAGAGCAGTGGATCTCTGGTTTCCAAAAACGCTTCCTTAGCAAGTGTGTCCCAGCTGGCTTCTAAGAGTAGTTCTCAAACTAGCACATCACAGTTACCTTCTAAAAGTACTTCACAGTCAAGTGAGAGTTCAGTCAAATTCTCCTGTTGCAAGTTAACCAGTGAAGATGTGAAACAGAAGCAGCCTTTTTTTAATAGACTGTATAAAACGGTGGCATGGAAGTTGGTAGCTGTTGGTGGTTTTAGTCCCACTGTGAATCATGGAGAGCTCCTAAATGCAGCTATTGAGGCTCTGAAAGCAACACTGGATGTGTTTTTTGTCCCACTAAAAGAACTGGCAGATCTGCCTCAAAATAAGAGCTCTCAAGAAAGTATTGTTTGTGAATTGAGGTGCAAGTCTGTGTATTTGGGTACTGGCTGTGGAAAAAGCAAAGAAAATGCAAAAGCAGTTGCATCAAGAGAAGCATTGAAGTTATTTCTCAAGAAAAAGGTGGTGGTAAAAATATGTAAACGAAAATACAGGGGTAGTGAAATAGAAGATTTAGTACTCCTTGATGAAGACTCAAGACCTGTGAACTTACCTCCAGCATTGAAACATCCTCAAGAATTACTATAATGTGTCCAAAAGATCACTGCATAAAATGTTTAGTATGTGAAGAGAAAAACTGACTTACTTTTGTATAATGTAAAACACAGGCTTTCACAAATTTTGTATTGCTTTTTTCCAATTTTGCAGAAAATTTACATTCTAGTTCTTGTCACACAATAGAAGTTGTAAATAATTTGTGAGTGACAGTATACATTAAAAGGTATGCATAAAACGGCATACTAGTATGCTGGTTTATTTGTTGAGGAAAATACTGTCTTCTATTTTTAATGATACATTAGGTACGATGTGTAGTTCCGTAGCATCTTAAAACTTTTGTACTACTTTCAATTTGGTGAAAATGTATTAAGTTGTCTACCATGCCTTTTTTTTTTTAAGCTGAATAAACCTTCACATCGAAGAAAAGGGGACCACATTATTTCAATGTCTGAAAGTCTATTGAAACTTAAGGTTTTCAGAATGTTGCCCATAATGTCAAACATGTCTGTTAAAGAATAAAAGAAAAAATAGTTGCCTCAGATGATTTTTATGAGAAGTGAGCATTTTTAGATATAAAGCAATATAAAGAACTTGATGTTATTTTATTCTAAAATAGTTTAAAATTCACTGTAGTTTTGACTGCTGCAAATTCTTTAAGCAGGTTTAATTTATGTTCTGAGGTAAAATACAATTTTCACTTTTTCCTGAAGACATAAATGTGGGTTTCTATATTAAGCATATTTTGTGACTACTATAACAGACTGATTTGTTTAGATATTAAATGCTTTAAGCCATTTTACCTTTTCATGAAGTTGTGTTTTTTTCCCCAAAGTCAGAACCAATTCCTACAAGTAGGCTACCTGCTTCTGGTCATTGTAAATTACATCAGGTAATTTTTCATAACTCATACACAACTTTCTATGGTAGGGAAGTTAGAATTTTCAAATCTGAAACTAGATGGTTTTTGTGTTTACAAATCTCAGAAAAATATTGGGAAGACTGGAAAGCCATGTTTAGCTCTTTAATGAGCCTGTTCAATTGAATTATATTTGTTAGAAATGAAATGGAATCTTGTTTCTGTCTTAGGTGCTTCTGACTGTATTAATCTATTATGTATTCTTTCATTTTTCTTCAAACTCTGACCCAAGATTCTGTTACCTTTTCTATTTTGTATTCTAGGCACACTAGACAAGGGTACTTCAGTTTCCTGTAGTTGAATTGAAATAATCGTGGACATTTTTGTTAGACTAGAGTCATTTTTAAATGATCCATTTTTTGAGGATGTTTAATGGGATACCAAAGTGAAAAAATAACATATTTTGTAAGTGGGTTGCCTTTATATTGTGGGCAGCAATAACATGAATGTATTGTGGAAGCATTTCAGTTATTTCGCTTTCCTTGGTCTTGGAATATGTATTTCGTGAGATAATGAATACCATAAAAGTGAGCTAAAAAATTACAAAGAACAGTAAATTTATGTAGTATTAGGTGTTTTGGTAATTTCCTAAATTGGCTTGTTTCAGGTTAACAAAGTTATTGATAATGTTTTTAATAACCTTTTGATCTGGTAGAATTGGAGGAGGCTACTTAGTTAAAAACACTGTTTAATTTAGAAACATCTTTGCTATAGAATCTTATTTTAAAACTTATCAAATAAAGTATTTTAGTTACAATCGAAATTTAAAGATCCCTGTTTTAAGAGAAATGCATATTTTATTACACTCAAAAACAAACTTCGGAATCTGTTATTCTTGAGATAGAATCTTGGCTCTGCCTCTTCCTAGACATGTAACTTCTTGAAATTTAAACTTTTTACTTGATCTGTAGGATGAGTCTAGTAGCTTCCTCATAGAACTATAAAGATTAAATGAGATAATATGTTTGAATGCCTACCATAGTGCATTCATACTACAGCTCATTAATTGCGTTGTATGTGTTCTCATTTAACCCTCACAACCTTATGAGACGCTATTGTCATTTGGCCTGTTTTTTTACAGACAAGGAAACTGAAACACAGATTAAGTAATTAGGTCAAAGACTACCAGATTCAAGCACATAATGTCATTCCAGAGCCCAAGCCCTTAACTGTGTTGTGTTGCTTACTATCTTTTTCACTTCTCTAAATGCTAAAATTGTTCAAAATCTTTCTCAACATTGCCCTGCTGCCAGTTTTATCCAGTGACCAAAACATATTTCAGAAGCTTCATCTTGAAACAAGTTACTTCAGAAGCTTTGCTGTTTTGTTCATTATTTTTCCTTAGTACTTTTATATTCTGAATATTCTCAGAACTCCATCCTATATGGGTGGAGTTGGAGTTTGTTTAAAAAAAAAAAGCCTAAAATAATTTGCGGTCAAGTTCAGCTTAGTGAATAAAGTCAGATTATCAAACCAGGAAATACTGCTTTTTTAACTGATGAGGTAAGACAGTAATAGCCTGAGACTGATTTGTCTTGATGGTGCTAAAATCAGGATTTTTTTTTTTAATAGTAAAGTTAGTTGACTTTGAAGAATGGTACTACCATCAGTTGTTGACCCAAATTTTTGGTGCCTGCCACTGCTGCCATTGTCTGGGAATAATGGTCAGAAGAGTATGCTAATTCCAAAGCTTTTGATATGAATTTTCAAAAACTTACTCCAAATTAAATTATGTATGAAAGGGCCATCATTTTTCCTGCCAAATACAGCTTTTCTGGGTACAGAGTTCTTGCTGTTTGGATTCCTGAAGAAAGGCAGTGAGAAGGTAACCAAAGCAAGCAGTAATTGGGAACCGGTCAGACCTACAGAAATTGGGTTTTTATGTAGTTTAAGAGGAATTTGTGGGTCTTGGCCTCAAAAGTTAGGCTAACATTCTTTATTGGCTCACATTCTGGTTATCAATTTGAGTGTGATTTAAAAAAAAAATACTTTCTATGGTTAATGGAGTAATATGTGGCTTTTTGCTGTTTGAACAGAAGTGGATCAGCGCAGGGGGTTTTAGGCCATTTACTTTCCCACTACCCCTCAAGAAAAATAGATCTTCACATTTTTTTGGCTTCCCTGAACATAGTTTATTTGCTATCCAACTAGCATCATTCCTTTTTCACTTTATTCCCTTATTACCAGTTTTAATCTCCAGTTTCGTTTTCCTCTAAAAAAACGTCTGAAGGAAGATCATTATCTGAAAATGAATACTGATTTGTCATATGCTAGTATTTTACAGGAAACACGGTCATACTCTGATTTTGAAACTGTTGGGTAGAATGCCTTCTTGGAAGTTATCAGGAAGCAACCAAACTAATAAACAGTAAAAACACAGTGTATTATAAAACTATACTATTATATTGAAGTAGAACTATTGTACATAATGTATATTATATTGAGAAAAAATGTAGAGATAAATCTGCAAAGACCAAAACCGTGTTGGTCTTAAGAAGGGCAGCCATATCCCACCACTGAATTCCTTCGACTGCCCTGTTCTCGATTCCTGGGGCACTTTCTTGGACTATGAGCAGAAAGGAGTTAAACAACTATGAAGTGTGGAGTAAATAGCCAGTTTCCATCTGCAACAGGTATTAGAATGGATAGAGGTAGAAAAGCCATCAGCTTACACAAAGTGGAAGCAAACTGACACAATGTGAGTTTCGGGGGGCTGTTTCTTAACACTAAAAATAGCTACCATTAAATTTTTTTTTATTGTGAAATACAATTGCCAATGTCCATAAAGTCCATACATATATATATAAAGCCCAATAATTAGTGGACATCCATTTAACAGTTATCGAGGTCAAGAATAAAACTTGATATCAGCACTGCTGGAGCATACTACATGATTAGCTGCCATTTATTGGGTGTCTACAGTGTGTGGGTGCTTTACATAGGTTTCATTTAAGCCTTCCCAAATCCTCTGATGTGAGTTGTTATGGTTAATTCTGTGTTAGAAATGAGGAAACTGATGATTATTTTATTTTTTTAATTCAATTTTATTGAGATTGTTCACATACCATACAACTGATGAGTATTTTGAATTGCTTCCCTTAAATCACAGAACTAGTAAATGCTGAAGTAAGGACTCAGACCCAGTATTCTTACAGAAGACTAAACAATGATTTGGTTACAATTTGGGGGCACTGAATGTGAAGGCCAATGAGACGTGCTGTCCCATGATGCTTATTTTTTATGTTTCATAAAATAGTGGGTATAAATCACGTTTTCAAAAAAGTCTGAGAAATGTTATTTTTTAACATTAAACTAGGAAGCCTCTAAAAAATAAAAAGTAAACCCTAAAAGAAATGGCACAAAAATGTATCTGATGAAATAATGGGGAGACCATTTTCTTAGACATTCTATTGTACAATTCAAAGGGACAACTTAAGAGAGGCAATGATATAATCAACGTTGAAACATTTTATATTTAGGAATCCTTTCTCATTACTCTTAATCATTCACATATTAAATATTTTTCTACAATAGGTAAGGAAAAAATGATTCTCTTGCAATAAAAACGGCCAGGAAACCATTTCTAGTTGATCTTACCTGTGCACTGAGAGCAGACCATACTTCATGAGGTAGTTACCACACAATGTCAACAGCCTGCAGTTTGGAAACCAACATGGATAGGAGTATGTGCACCTTTCCTTTTTTATTTCAAAATTTTGAATGCAATTAAGTGTGACATTTAGAGCTAAAAGATAATATTTTGAAAATATCCCTTTGCCTTGTAAGTCACATTCTCTAGTAGTCTGTCATGGCCCATATATGGAAGGGAAGAAGGATGATGTGACTTTAAGGAAGCTCACATCAGGGAGAGCAAGGACATAAAAATCCACTCGTTCTAGCCCTGGTAGATTTCTAAGAGGAGAAGGATAAAGAGGAGAGGCAGGTGTTTGGGACACATGGGTCCCGACTTCTAGTCAATGGCATGAACTTCACCTCTGTTAGTATGGGGGGTGGAGGTGGGGGGGGTGGGATGGTAGAACTGACAATTCTAAGACCCTGCCTCTTTTATCCCTTGACATAATCAAAGAATGCATCATTCTTTAGGAGGGTCCTGGAGAGCAAAGCAAAGCTTGAGTAAGAAATATTGAAGGCATCAGAACTTAAATGCAGAGCCACAGAGTTGCACAACACCAGAGGGCGCAATTCACATAGAATACAATGGGTACTTAATCCAGTTAGTGTCGAGTCTGGGACAAGGCGGCCCTCTCTGGAACCCCTCAGATTGTTGTATAAGTAAATTTACTAGAAAAATCTTAATTTAAAAAGTGTTTAATTGGAAATAAATAATAATAGTGTTTCTCTGAAGTGTAGATAGCATGTAAATTCTAACAAACTTCTTGCAGGTAACATGCTAGTTTTGGATGATACTGGGGGGCACTATTCTTGGTCATAAATTACTTTG
>PVKY010011783.1:0-11858 GCA_004027775.1 Bradypus variegatus
GGCAGGAGCTGGAGGGGGTTGCGTTTAAACTTTTTGGTGGTAAGAAAGCTCCTGGCTTCCCACAGGTCTTCTCATAAACAGCGGCCCCCGTGGCGTCTGGATCCCCTCATTCTCTTGGCTCAGATTGAGGTGGGGGTCTCCGCTATCTCCTCCAGCCTCTGCCGGATCATCAGTCGAAGCACGGTGTACCTGGGGACAAAGAAGCAGCCGGTGGTAGACAGCAGTCAGCTACTCACACCTCTGCTTGACCCTGCCCCTCTGCCCAGGTGACAGTGCGGGCTGACCATCCTGTCTTTCGCTATCTCTGGCCACACTTTGTTGCTTTGGGTTCTTTTCCACAACAGGCTGAGAGGGAATGCAGAGGCCAAACCCACGAGAGATTATTTCACTAGGGTTAGAAAGCTTGGCACGAGAAGGTGAAATCCCACCATCACCAATAAAAATAAAACTCCCATTAACTGAGTACTTACCATGCCTGTGTGCTTGCTATACACGATTGCTTGGTAATCCTCACCTGGGTTGGACCACAGGACATTGCCAAGATGTGGCCCATTTTGGCCTATACAAATGGCAACTTCATATGGCTCAATTTGATATCAGTACTCGCCATTTGTGTAAGAGGCCACAGCATCTACTAGGCATGGAGTCTGGGGTTTGTTGGCGAGTTCAGCTCCCCCTCCCTTCCCTGGGCAGGAGCTGCTGTGCAGAGCTAAAAGGGACATATTCCTTAGGTTTGGGGTTTTGCTCTGCCCAGCAAAAGCTATTTGTAATGTCTGGTAAGTGTTCAATAAACTTAGCTGCTATCACAGTACTTATTATCATCAATACAGCAAATACAGCATTGCCTTTAGTCTCTAGTGGCAAAAATCAATCAATGGTTCTACCATATCTATGGAAAAAGCAGTCCATTCTAGGAATAAACATGGCAGAGAAATCATAAAAGCTCCCAAGAGAGAAGTTTTACTGGGCTTTTCCAGTAAATGAGATCTCAAGAAGAGAAATGTTAAAAAGGGAGAAAGTTTGTGAGGACACAGCTGGGTAGGCCACTCCAACCACTTCCCACTGCTGAGACAACCGCCCTGAAATTGCTAGAACCCCAAGATCTTGGTGACCACCCCTTGCCCTTGCTCACCCCCCAGGCAGGGCGTGGTCACCCATCCAGCTGTAACTAGCCCTGGAGACTGCACTACCCCTTGTGGTTACCCCAGGCCCTGTCACACCTCTGTAAACTGTCCCTTCATCAAAGGACCCTCATTTAAGGGGGCGTCTGTTTCCTGTTGGGAACCTGATGATATGCTTGAGGAACCAGTATAAAGTTACCTCCCCTATTTCTGAATTTAGACCTCAAAGATGTTTTAAACCGCTGTCTTTTCAGGGTCCTTGCATGAAAACCAAAAAGCAAACAAACACACAAAGACATTTTCACGTCCCACATTGAAATGAGAAGCTGACATGAGAAGAAGAGACCAACACACTTCAGTTTCATGTTCCCAACCAAGGTCCAGATTTGTCAATGGGGAGACCCCTGAAGAAGGCTCCTAATACCCAGGGGCACACACAGCAGCTGGGGACAGTCTCTGCAAGGCACCTGAACAGGTGACCCTCCTCCCTGAGGCCCCAGGAGAAACCCAACCAGCCGCCCTGGAGGCAAGCTTACTTGCGCATTAGCTTCTTTACTTCCCGATCTTCTTCCTCTTGCAGCTTCTGAATGAAGCTTTTAAGGACTGGCATCTCAAACTTTATGTACTGGGCCACCTGGGGAGGAAGAAGGAAGACTGAGGGGCATGTCCTCTCTCAGCATTGTTCCAATTCCTGTTGGCTTCTCTCTCATGTAAGGGTACAAAGCCTGGGGGAATGTGTTTCCCCACCAATGCAGGATTTCCTTAAAGGCAGGATCTGAGCCTCATCCCTCTGAGACAGTCTATAGTAGTGATGGCTTCCTTTACACGATGCCACCACATGTCAGGTAATTTCTCATCTCAGGTATCTAATCTGTGTCAAGGTGATGTCAAACACCAGAAAGCACTTGCTCTTGATTCAATGATGTAGAAAAAGAACTGGACCCATGATATTTAATAAACTCTCTACTCTTCCCTAAGGGAATTTAAGGAACCACGGGCTCAAAATAATGATTTGTGTCTCAAGTGGCAAATGGTTATACAAATGTGAATTTGCTTCTAAGAGGCTATGAGGGTGCAAGTGGCTCCCAGGTGAGCTAAACTTAAACAACCTCCCCCCACCTCAACCACCAGAGTCCCCACCCTACTCTATCAACTCTCCTCCAAGAGAAGAGTATATTTCCCCTCCCTATTGATTCTGGCATGGCTATGTGACTTGTTTTGGCCATTGAGAGATGGGTGAACATGACATACACCACGTCTGAGTGGGGGCGTCAAATAAGCTTTCATGATTTGATTTGGGATCTTGCCCCGCCCCACAGTCATCTCCCATGAGAAGCACAGCCCAGGTAGCTACTACGCCTTGAGCGGCTCTATCAATGAGACAAGCAGTGAAGACCTGAACTCAACCCACAGCCTAGAGCAGAGTCACTGCAGACAGCTCACGAAATCATGAGCAGAGCCACTAAGAGTGGGGGATATTTGTCACTGTAGCAAAAGCTGACTAATACATAAAATAAGGTAAAATTGCTACTGACTTCTTGGAGTTGCTAAGAGAGCGTCTGAAGCAACTTCACAGCCCTCTTACTTTATACCCAAGTGGCCCCATGGCTGTTACTATGTCAAGAAAACTTGGTGTGGGGAAATGCAACAAAGGTAGGCATTGTCCTTGGCCAAAAAAGTGAAGCTATGCCCTAGTTGCAAGTAACCCAACCAATCGCCATCCCCTAAGGACAGACCACCCAACTGGAAGGGGACTCACGTCATAAGTGACCTCCTCCACCTGGTCCTTCTCCATAAGGAACACTTTGGAGACCTGTTCACACGGCCCCTGCAGGATTCGGGCAACCAGGGGGTAATCTGTGTTCTTCAGTTTCTGTTTCTCTGGAAACACACACAACCAGGAGCAGCCCTGAGTTTCACCTGAGGTTCTCCTCACCAAATTAGTTGTCAACTCGAGGGCCCAAATAAACCAGGGATCTTAGGAAATGTGGCCATAAAAGCCAGGAGACTGATTTGTAAATAAACTCTTCAACAGGTATTGTTAAGAGCAACCTCCACTGCCCCTACCCCCCAAAAATAATCCAATACCATCAAGTCTCAAACCTTTTAGAAGAATGCCATTTTGCAGGAATTGGTTTTATCTGTCTCTAGAGAAAATCTGGCTCCTTTTTTAATAGTGTGTTTGGATTTAGGGTTTGTTTACTGACCATACATGCCATTCACCAGTGAACTCATTCAGTGAGCCCATCAGCCCGAGAGGCAAGGAACATTTGGAAGTTTCCAAAACCCAAATAAACAAAGCAAATGAAGCTGAGGTGTTTCTTTGTTCAACTCACTATTTTCAGTTAACTAAAAGTTTTAAAGTACACCAGGTTTTTTCAGACTTACCACCGCTGGTATGCACAACATACAAAGCAAACTCCTCCGCCGAATTCTCAATCTGAATTAGGAGCAAAAGATGCTTGTTTAAAGCAGGTAGTTGAACATCATAACTATTCCCTCTTCTTTAACACTGCAAAGCAAATTGGATCTGAGGCTGTTTTGCAGGGAGGGTGACTTAAATACTGCTCTCAGAAGTGATGAGGAGATGTGGTAGACAGATAACTTTATCAATAATATTAGATAATAATAGTTAATATTTATCGCAAGGTGCCAGGAATGATTCTACACACTTTGCATGTTTTAGTTCATGTGCTACTCACAATAACCCCATAAGGAGGGTCCCACTATCTTCAATTTACGGATGAGGAAGTAGAAGCACAGGGAGATTAAATAACTTGCTGAATCCATCCAGCTAGTGGGCAGTGGAGCAGTGGGCCCCAGGCAGCCCCCCACCCAGGCAGAGCCTGTGCTCAAAAGCCACTAGGCTTCACTGGCTTCCACTAAAGATTAGACTAACTGGTCCCCAAAAGAATTATAAGGGGCTTGTGGAAAACATACAGAGTAACAGGACTACAGAAGAACTTATGTACTATAATGTGCATATCTATTTAAGTATCATTTTTCATAGTGGCTTCCCCAAGTCTGTTCCAGAGTCAGTCTGTGCACAGAGGCCCCTAACAATCACCGAGCCCCCAGGTCCTTCTAGAGAAGCCCATATCTGAGGGATAACACTGCTCCAATTTCAGTTGGCATCGGAATCCCCAGACACCTTGCTAAAGCAGATTCCCTGGCCTCACCCTCAGGGTTTCTGATTTGGCAGGTCTGGGGTGGGGCCTGAGAATCTGCTTTTCTAACAAGCTCCCAGGTGATGCTGAAGCTGCCCAAACCCTCTGCCCAGAGCTCCCCTCAGCATACGCACACCCAGACCCTGCAGCTACACTTGCACCTCTAGGGGCCCCAAGGCGTGTGAGGGACCCCATCGGTGGCCGGCAAGAGGCACTTGCCTTGAACTTGTTGAGCAGCAGCTTCAGGACTTGTGGGGTCGTCATGGTGCTGTTGATGCGGACATTGGTGACAGAGCCGTAGGCCGGTGTGAACACCGAAGTCTGTCGATAGAGGGGTCCCGCTCAGGGTGTGAGTGAGGACAGGGAGGGGGGCTGACCCCCAGGGGTCCCTGCCCTGCTACCTGCCCTGCCTGGGTCAGTCAGCAGCTCCCAGAGGCCTGCAAAACTGGGTGAGGAGCAAAGTGACAAAGGTCCTGGGAATGGGCGCCCTGTGAGTCCTCGCTGCCAACAACTGGCAACCACCAGGTGATGTGAGCAAAGCAACCCTCAGGCTTTCCTGGAATCGGGAGTGCAGCCCCCCCCCCATGCCACCCCATGGAAAGCTGGAGAGGGGAAGCTCACCAAGGGCTGGGGGGATTGGCGGATAGGACCAGGTAAGCGAGACCCGCTGTCCAAACTAAAACGCTCACAAAGACCTTTCCATGGAGACTTCAGACAAGGGCTCTGACCCCACTCCCATGAGCTACTCGCCTTTTGGGGCAGGATTTGTACCAAGCAGCAGGAGGAAGGGAGGGCTCAGCTGGCTGGCAGGGTTGGGGTAAGGGAGGTAGGGGAGAAGGAGGGGGGAAGGGGTTCACTGACACCCCAGGTTCGACTCCCTTCCATCTGCATCAGGGCAGCCCTTAGCTCATCGACAAGTCAGATCCCACACCGGCCATGAGCACGGTGTGCAGGAGGGTGAAACAGGAGATTCTCCGGGATGGGGTCTGATGGGTTTTTGTCTAGGGGCTCTCAAGGCTCCAGCAGGGGCTCCTTCATCCAGCCCCACTGGATCCACCCACCTTGAGGCAAGGCCTATGGGGGCTGCCCAGGGTGGTCTGTAAGGCACCTGACTTGGGGTCCCTTGTCCCTCACAGAGTCACAGAGCCTGCAGACCCAATGACTGAACAGCAAGCACTCGGCTTCCCAGGGGTCCCGACCCCGTGGCCGTAGCCCTGACTGAAGTGGCAGCCCTCCGGGAAAAAGCCTTGCCCCTGCCCTCTCCACCCTACCTTGTGGTTGTAGAAATGGCCATTGATGGAGAATCTGTGGCGTCTGATTCGCCGCTGGTCGCTGGGTGTCCTCACATTGCCACGGCGACGCACCCCAACATCGCTCCGTGTGCGCATCAGCTGGGGGGTGTCTTCCTGCAGGGGCTTCAGGCCCCTGGAGGCTGAGAAGGGAGAGGCAAGTGAGCCCTCTTTGCCTGATGCGGGCAGCCCTGCACCCAAAGCCACAGCACCACACCCAACCCAAACAGATGGAGCTCTCCTCACGGGAGGCCAGGAGAGGCTGGAGGTCCCAGGTACACACACGCTTGGGCCCACACAGGTGTGCACGGACAACTGCTGAGTTTGTGCCAAAGGCGGGTGGCGAATGCTGACTGCCGCACCCCTGGCACCCTGGGCACACACCGGCACCCGCCCTCTCACCACCCAGCCTATCTTGAGCTCTCCGTGGGATCACCCATGGCTTGAGTTATGCTCCGGAGCTTCATCGCCTCCCCAGCCAAGCGGAGAATGTTGGGGTCACAGATTATCAGGAAAACCAGAGACACCCTGAACAGGGGCAGTGTGTCTTGCAGAAGAGACCTGTTAAAGCGTCTGTGCATCTCCCCACCATCTGCACCTCAAAGAGTGGTCAGCAGGCAAGAGGTTCTTGGAGGACTTCTCCTAGCTCTGCCCCAAGAGGTAGGAAGTGAGCAGGGGTTGGCCCAAAGCCACAGAAGGCCAGGAGTGGACCCAACTCTCCAGGGGTCCACTGAGGGGTTCTGGGATGCCTGCAGTTCCAGATTAGGGGCATGCCTCCAGCCCAAACACGGCCCCTGAGGGCATTCTGCTATCCCCGTGAAGCCCTAACACTTCAGAGGGGCCCCGTCATCCTGCTACTTTCACCAGCCTCCAGATTCTGGGGAGCCTGAGAAGAGCTGAAAGGGCAGGAGGAGAGGAGAAAAGTGAGGTTAGGGAAAGAGGACTGGGCTGGGGGCTGGGAGGGCAGGAAGGGGCCAATGTCCCCTGGTGGGAAACTGCTTCACATCCAAGCCAGGCTGGCTTCCTTCTGCCACCAGCAGAGCTGATTCCCAGGCCAGCAGGACATGGTCTTGGGTGATGGCGTGGGCAAAGGAAGGGAGGAGGCACTTTGCTGGGGTGGTGGGTGGGTGCAGAACCTGCTCAGCAGAGAGCCTTTCCTCCCACTGCCCCCTTCGCGTGCCTAAGGGACCCCTGTGTCCTGATGGACCCAGTTCCACAGCAAACTTCCTTTGCTTCCCGACATGAGGCCAGCCTTTGCTCTGAGCCCCACTGTCCCACCACCATCTCCCCCAAAATATATTTTATAAAAACAATATTTTCTGGTGGAAACAACCCAAGTGTCCATTAACAGATAAACAGATAAACAAATTGTGGTATATACACATGACGGAATATTATTTAGTCATGAAAAGGAATGATGTTCTGATACATGCTACAACATGGATGAGCTTTGAAAACATGCTCAGTTTATATGAAATATCTAGAATAAGCAAATTCATAGAGACAGAAAGTGGATTACAGGTTATCAGGGGCTGGGAGAGAGGGGGAAGGGGGAGATATTGCTTAGTGGCTACAGAGTTTCTCTTGGGGGTGACAAAAAAATTTTGGTGATCGATGGTGGTGAAGACCACACAACATGGTGAATATAATTAACACCACCAAATTATATGCTGAAAAATGGTTAAAATGGCAACTTTTATGTTATTTACAGATATATATGTATGTTATTACAATAAACTAAAATCAAAAAGTATTTTCTGCTGTCTTAATTAATTGACTGAGAGGCAATTCAGCGAGTAAGGAGGTTAAGAGCACAGATTTCAGAGCCAGACTCCCCAGGTTCAAATCTCAGCTCCACCACTGCCATTTAACACTCCCCTCCCTGTGCCTCAGTTTCTTCATCCATAAAAGGGGGACAATAATAGTTCCCACATCATGGGACTCTTGTGAGCATATAAATAAGTGAATACACCTAAAGCACTTAGAACAGGGCCCAGTTCAGGCTAAAACACAGCACAAAGGCTTGCTATTACTAGAACAAAGTGAAAAGAACAAACTGGTAACATCTATCAAAATTATAAATGAGCACAGCCTCAGACCCACGAGGCCAGTTGAAAGATTCCCATGGACACACTGACAAACATGTGAAAGGCCATGGGCATGAGGCCACTGATTGCAGCCTTGTTTGCCTTACCAAAAGCCTGGAAACAAATTAAATGTCCATCCCTCAGGAGGGATTAAACAAACCATGATTCTTCTATCCAGTGGATCCTCCAGGCAGCTCTAAAGTATGAGGAAGGACTTTACAGATTTATATGGAACAATCCCAGAAATAAATTGATAAATGCAAATTCATGCACAAAATGCTGCCATGTATATAAAAAAAGGGGTGGAAATAAATTCTATTCAACCCTCAAGATTTGAAGGTGTGTGTTTGCTTGTATTTGCACAGAGTACCTCAGGAGAGAGGTCCTCTGATGGCTCCAGGCAGGGAACCCCATGGAGGGTGGAAGAGGTGGGAGACTTTCAATCCTTCCTTTGCATGCTTTTTGAACACTGAACCATGTGAGCTGCATTTACTCCAAAAGCCGGTAGCATGGAACAGCATCTACTGCAGCTGTCCTCATGCAGTCAGCCTCCAACGAGAGGCTCCTCTCACCTGTGGGGCTTGGCATCTGGTCACTCTCTGCTGTGGCGTCCGCATCTGACATCTGGATGTTGGGCACGGTGAGGGGCTTCAGGACAGTGCTGGGGGTGGAAAACAGAAGGGAGGCTGTCTGGGGCCTCGCAGGGAGAGGCAGCCCACCCCGTCACACCACTCCTGCCAGGGGAACCCAGCACAGCTTCTGTGCCTGGGCCAGGTCCCAGCTCCCATCAGGCAATGAAGGATGCGGGTGGGCCAGGCTGAGCACCCCACGAGGCTGGCCCAGTTCCCGAGCCAGGCATGAGGGATGGAAGGCTCCGGAAGGCTCCAGAGGGAGGCGATGGTCTTTCCATGCAGCATCTGCACTAACACAAGCGCCCAATTCATCAAGCCCAGGACAGAGAACACCAAAGAACAAAACCCGTGTGTGGCCTGCGCTGGCTGTGTTTCTAAGCCCATATGAGTTCCATGGCCTATTTAGAAAACCCTAATAACAGCCATTTGTTTCTCAGGATGGGATTCTAGTTCAGGTCCATTTCTGTTTGAGGAATGGCTCAGGAATTGCCTCTGGCCTCTACAGGGAGTGGAAAGCAATAAGCTGGTGGCAACAAGGGTTAGTGCAGCTTTGGAAAGGACGCTGATGACAGCAGTCTCAGGTGGTCAGGAACAGAGTCCAAGCCATGATAACCGACAGTATCTCCTCATGGCCAGGAAGGACAATGGGAGCAACTGAGAAACACACCTAAAATCAACAGAGGACTTGGCCAGGTAGGAAAATGCCTATGTGATCAAAGAGGACCATCCTATGGTGGGAAGAAGGCATTTTCTCTGGAACACAGTGGGGACAGGCCTCATGTTATCTGGATGATAGTTTTAAGGGAAGACAATTAAAACAGAAAATCTGAAAGAATATCTTATTGTAGTAGAACTCGTAGATGTCTCAGCCTCTCAGGAATGGAGAGAACTGACACGCGCCGCAGCCACTCTCCACTCCTCTGTCCAAAGCCCTTTTTCTTGCTGAAGCAGAAACTGCTCTTGGCACCCTTCTTAACACACCCAGGCACTCACTTCATTCTAGCTGGCATCAGGATAAAGTGATTTACCATTCCTGAAAACTCTCTCAAAGCATTCATAGGTTTCAAGAGCCAACCAAGACTGGCTGGAGCCATAGAGAAAGGAAAAGAAACAATTGTGCAGCGGGCAGGACCCCTTGTCAGGTCCAGCCACAGGCCATATGGCCAAATGGAATATTTTAGAAACCATCCCAGTTAGGGAATGGAATGTAACAGAGTCTGGGGGTCAGGGCTGTGGAAAGGGTTTGGCTCGTTGGAAATCAAATACCGTGAAAGTACTGAAAGCAAAGCAAAGAGTGTGAAACCCAGCAAGGTTAGAGGAAACCAAAGAACCCTTGTCCCAGAGCCTGATGGGACGGGTGAAGACTTTCCTCATTAAATTCGCCTGGAAAGAAAGCAGATCAGCTCCGGGGCTGGCCGCACTGTAAAAGTTTCTCTCAACATCAGAGAAAGATGGATTTGGCTGTGGTATTTAACACAACGTTCAACGTGGCCAACATAGAGGGTTTGGTTCTCATTTAAAATAGAAAAAAACACCCCTGTGGTTTTGGCTGAGGGAGGACAGCCCCACCCAGGCTCTGGCCCCAAGACATCTGTATCAGCAAGTTTCAGGGTGGAACATGGCCAGTCACTTGATCCTAAAAAGTGAAGTCCCACAGACAGTGAGAATGCTGGGCCTGCTGGGCTCACTTGCCGTGGGGAGGGAAGGAGCAGATTCCCTGCACAGGCCCTCTGGGGGGTCCCGGAGGAGACGACCTCCAAGGTGATGGAACATCAGCCCGTTCCACAGGGCCCCGAAAGTAGCAGAGCCATGGCTGACCTCGCTTGGCTGGTCCACAGGGTCTGAGGAGCCTTTTCTTCCTCCAGGTGCCCCCAAGACATGGAGAGCTTCGGTCAGAAGTTTCAAAGCCCTAAATGTCCCTAGGGCAGGGCCATTCTACAAGTTGCCGTCACAGTGTGGGGAACGCTGGGGCATCGGGCCTCCTGTCGGAAATCTGCAGGCTGGGCCTGGCTGGCCGTTAGCAACAGCTCTGAGATTCCAGAATTCGTGAGGGAGGACCCTCAGCTCCCCCAGGCCCTGGGTCTTCTTGTCTCCGACTCAGCATCTCCCCAGTTCCCTCTGACCCTCACTCAGTGATTGTGAAAACAGGCCCGAAGGCCCGACTGCACCAACATCTGCCCAAAGCAGGTGGGCAGTGGAGATGGAGGGCCCTGAGGCCTTCCTGGTCACCCCCCAGGCCTCCCCCCAGACCCATCTGTCCTCACTCACCCCTGAGCCCCCAAGTTACAGCCAGAGTGCCAGGAGGAGGAGGAGGGAGGGGGGCGGATGCGCTCGCGGTCATCCTGCATCTGCAGACGGATGGGCCGGCGCAGCCCCCAGGAAATGTTCAGCAGGCCCTCCACGATGAACTCGTCTTCCTCCTGCCCACAAAGCAATTGGCACCATGAGTGCAGAAAAACCCTGCCAAAGCCGGCACAGTGGATGGGCATTAACAGACGGCTTCCTCCATGAACCCCAGCTCGGCACGCCCGAGTGACATTCAAGGGGTGCAGGCCGTTACCCAGTCCACACCCCAGCTTTGCGACAAGCTCTACTGTAAACATACCCTGAGACCCTGCCAAGGCCCACCTCACAGCTCAGCACAAAAGTTGCAATGAAAGTCAAATATACTTATGCAGATTATGCAATTTTTTTTTAATACAATGACATTAAAGAAAGCAGAGCACATCTTTTTCAAATAAGCAAGACTAGACTTGCTAATGGAAGCAAGAACTTTATTCTTGAATTAGTTACTTTCCCCTCCTCCACTAGGGGAAGTGATGTGTGTTTATCACATGTTTAGCCATCAGACCCACCGGTTGAAGGCAGATTTAAAGCACTGTTTCCCCAAATTTATTCTGCAGAATACACTAGCAGATCTCGTGTTAGCCTAAAAATGTTGTGGAGTGATAATGAAGTGGGAGAGGTGGTGTTAAATATCGTTAATCAGATTTCTTAACAGCAAGACTTCCCAGAGCCTATAATAAGCTAATATGCAGCATTACAACTCACCAAGAGGTGAAAAAAAACCTGTAAGAATTCCAAATTTATACTCAAGGTTGTTGACTGATAAGTTAAACATGAAACCTTTCTAAGGGCATTTACAGGGTTCTAGCCCAAATAAATGTATCTCATTTATAATCATGAAATCCTTTCATCAGTGGGTATTCTGAGGACTTGTTCTCTAGGACACACCCCAGGAAAGCTGTTTAAAGATCACAATCTTGCTAATGGCCCAGCCACCAATTAGTGGAAGCTCTGAGAACAGTGTCTAAAAAGATCAGGGCTTCTTTCCCCAGCCACAGAACCCCCTTTCCGAGCCCATGTTTTATGGGCAGGACCCACAGGTGTGAGAAATGGACCATGACCATGTCTTCAGGACAAGCCCCCTGGGTGAAGATGACACCTGTCCAATTAGTAACCTGAGTCCCGAGGTCATCCTGAGAGGGAGGGGAGAAGAAAAGAAGGCAGGAGAGGAGTCAACAACTATGGGATCCTGGGGAGAAAGTCATGATTTACACAC
>PVKY010011784.1:0-11864 GCA_004027775.1 Bradypus variegatus
CCTTGGCCCCACCCTCCGCCTCCCCCTACCGCGGCCCCACTTGTGCTTGTCGAGTGTCTGTTCATTCTTCAAGATCAAGTTCAAAACTCTTCTCTGGGAAGAAGTCCAGCTACTAAACATCTCTTGAGGAGCCTGATGTCTTGGCCTTGCTTGTGTTTGTTATTGCACTCGTCGTGAAGTAGTAGAGTTTTGTGTTGCTGAGTTGTGTCTGACAACATTGTCCTTGAGGAACCTTATCATCTCCCTTCTTCATCCTTAGCAGGCTTGAATTAAATAGGGTTGAATCTTGCTCCGCTCCTGGCAGCTACTCTGCTGATCTAAAGAACATTACAGCGAAGCTGGAGGGATCGAGGGTGTGACGTCAGGACCAGCCGCCTGGTGGGACCCCAGGTTTCCCGCAGCAGGGTGGCCCGGGCGAGTCAGAAACGACCCGCCCTGCTTCCTTCTCTGTGGGGGAGGACGCTGCTGCCGCCCACCTCCGAGCACACGGGGAAGGTTGACCCTTGATCTACATCTGTGTCATCCTGGTTTTAATTCTTTACAGTGTCTCTCGTGCCTTCCAGGAGGGAAAGCAGACAATTAAATGCTGTGATATAAAAGAGGAAATCCCGACCCCTTCTTCAGTCACTGAGTATCAGATCAGAGGCTGGGTCGGAGGAGCGAAGGAGCCCCCGCAGCCGAGGAGAGGAGGATTGGCCTGGTGTAAGGTGCACCCACATGAGCCCAGCGAAGCTGAAGTTGATTGTAAAGGGATCCCACTAACCACCTCATAACAACCAGCTTTTATGAAAAATTCTGCACACTTCAGAAAAAAGTACTACAGGGCATATTTTTTATTTGGACTGTTACACAAGGTGCTTAAAATAAAGACTATCTTACTTGATTCTCATAAGAACTCCACACAGAAAACCAGATAATAGTTTTGCACCCCAGCTGGGGAGAGGGTACGGACAAAGGGTGCGCGAGAGGGCACACTGAGCGCCCTGTCTTTAGAAGCCCAGGTTATGCGAGCAGGGGGCTATTCCAGAGAAGCAGCGGGTGGGTGAAAGGATGGTGGAGAAGGCGAATGTCCAGCGGTCATGGGAAGGGGAGGAAGGGTGTGAGGGAAGAGCAGGAGCCACGGCCAAAGGCTGGGGGTTGGAGGCGTTGGGGATGCTGAGAGGCCGAGCCCACCATGGAGGGCTGTGGAGGATTGTGTGGGGTCGGGGCTGAGCTGGAGCCCGGCGGGGGGAAGGCCACCTCGCCCAGCAGGCCTGCCTCCCCACTTCCCAGGCTAACTCAGCTTCACTGAGCACGCCCCTGGCCAACAGGCCACAGGAATTACAAGTGTGGTGATGGTCAAGGGAAGTTTAGAACCTGCCCCCCACCTCAGGGACCTGAAGCCAAATGCGGGCTCTCCCATCAAAGTAAAAGTGTGTGCAGTTGCTTCATGGCAAGTGTAACCAACTCCAGCACTGCCCGCGGCTGTGAAAAGGAGTCATCCAGTCGCTAAAAAGTTACGGAACATTCCTGCTAGAATCGCACTGCCTATTGTGAATGGTCTAAATAACAGAGCTTTGTTTGTCCATTTGGTTTTTAGATACCATATTGCTGATTGACCCATTTGATCAATTTCTGTTTTCCTCTGCTGGGTAAGAAATTGCGCCCAGCCGCAACCCATGGATTCAGGACAAGGCAAAATTAAGACAGAACTACATGGTACATGATGCCCACAGAAGGTAATCCCACTCTAAGGTAGTCCTGCTCTAAGTGTCGGTGTTTCAATTCTGATATGGATTATCAGGGATATTGGATAGTCTTCCCCCAAAGTATCAGAATAGGATACATTTTCATATCTTGGCAAGTGGGGAGTTTGTGGGAGGGCTCTGCTAAGATTTCTTTCAGTCCCATGAGGCTAAGATAAATTTTTCTATCATCGTATGATAAACCACTGAAATTAATAGTTATAATGAAAGTCTCAGGACCCAGAGCAGATGGGTGGGGAGAATTTTACCCACCAGCGAGAGCCCAGTGTTTTTCCCTCATTCTTTAAATTTGCATACATACCTCTTCTACCATCATCCTTTCTCCCAAATGTCCCCTCAGATCAGAAGGAAGGCAAAGTATAATTGAATGCTTTTCCTGAGCATGGCTCTTATTTGCCATTTTAGGTTTTCAAAGCACACAGGTGTCATTTAAAATTAAACCTGGGAGGAATCTGCCAAGAAAAAGTGTGCACTGGTTAGCAATGAAAAATGAGAGGCTTTGGAGCATTTGCTTTATTTTATTCCAAACCTTAGGGAACAACCCCATCAGAAGACTGTTTTTATTTTATAAATATGTTGGAATTGAGAAATAGATATATTATGACAGATTATGACAGGAAATCAGCCCCTCAGAACAAGCTGGACACGAGTCTGATCCCTGCAGCCCACGGAACACCAAGACCATTCAGCGGCCCCCGGCCAGCCCCCAGGGCACCTGCTTCACTGCCCAAAGCTGCCCGTCCCTCCCCGCAGTGGCCACTTCTCCACGGGCCGCCATGACCTCTGAGCACCAGAGGACTTGGGACCACCCTACTGTTGGTGACTTTGCCCTTCTTTGACCTTCCGGACTGCTCCTTCAGGCTCGTGGCCCCTCCACGTGCCCCCCAAGCCGAAGCAGCGCCTTCTCACTGACTCTGCTTCCGGGGAGGCGGCCCCCCCCCACAGCCTCTGCCTTCCCTGGAGACCGCACCTACTCCTAGTCACTGCGTCTCCCTGTCAAACTCCGATCCTCGTTCTCGACTCCTTACTTGACTCTGCCCCTGGCTGTAAGTCTTGCCGGCACCTTGAACTTGCTCCCTTCCTGTTTCCTCCTCCATCCTCCACTTCTGGAATGCAAGTCCCCATGAGGCCATACACTCCACAGGGGCAAGCCTTTCTGTTGTTGTCATTTCAGTTTTCACTTAGATGTCCTCTGTACTTAGAATGGTGCCTGGCACCAGAGCTGGATCAATATTTATTGAATGAGTGAGTGAATGAATGAATGAATGAATACCACCCCATCTCTACCCACTGCAAACCAGACCAGCTCTCCTCTACATCAGGTTAGTTGCCTGTGCTCAGAGCTAGGGCAACTACATCACTAGTCATCCAAACTGGGACATGTCCATGTGAAAGGGGCACCGTTAATGACAGCAGTGGGCTACAGGCTGAGAAGGGATCATCTTGGGAAAATTCGATCGGGAGGTCCCCTAGTCATTGACATCTGCACTTCTCACACACTCCTGCACTGTCATCTACCGAGCGACACACCTTCCGCCTTGGCCCTGTGTCCTGCCCTCGTTCCCACGGGCCTGCGTCAGGCCTCACCCATTCCCGCCCCTTCCAGCCTGGTCTCCTAGACCCCAGCTGGGCCCCGGGTCTGCTCTGCCCTTCCCATTCCGCTGCACGCAGCTGCCAGCTGCACCCCCCTGGGGGATGGCTCCACTCACAGGATGCCCCAGCCTCGTCCCCACTGCCGTGAGTCAGTCCAGACCCTGACTTTCGAAGCCCCGACCTTGTGCCAATCTCCATTTGTAGGCACATTTCTTATCCTCGGGACCCCCGCTACTCAGCGCAGCCCCGGAATCACCCGGGAGCTATTAGAAATGAAGGATTTGGGACCTCGTGCTGGAACTGTGCAATCGGAGCCTCCATTTGGCCAGAGACCGAGGTTGCTACACGCAGTCAGCTTCGAGAAGCTCTACCCTAAATTTCCACCTCCCCAGGTGGCAACACAGTCCTCACAGACCCCGAGGTCTGTGCCAGAAACACCTGCCTTGCCGTCTCTACTGCAGAGGGTTTATTAATCTTCCAAAGGTAAACCCCATTAAACCTCTCCCGAAACAACCAGACATTATCATTCCATTCTCCAACACCACAATACTTCATTTCAACTCTTCTGGCTCCATCTCACCTCATATGATAGTTATTCAGATAACACGTTTATACACACACTCCTCCTTCCACAATCGTGTAAGGCCAATAGGGCAGGAACTGTTTTGTATCCCTCATATAACCTAGTATGGGGCCTTCAAGTGGTGTCTGATCAATATTTCTGTTTTTAATTTAATTGGGTTGTTAATAACCCTTAATTAATGAATTATCACATGTGCTAGCTTTATGGTAAAATCTGGCTAAATAAACTTTGCAGTAAAATTAAATAGGGACAGATTCAATCAGATTGACGTGCTTTGAATATAATTGGGAACATCTTTGGGCTTGAGTTCCCAATTATAGGGTTTCCAAAGAAGCGTCTCAAGATGGAGTGAAAACTCTCCATCATGGCCCCGGATTTAGAATGTTGACACTTCCACAGGGTGGCTTTGAATATTAATTGTTGTTGTACAGCAAGGGAGAGATGAGAAAATATTTGTCAGGCAATCGAAAGGAAGTTTAAATTCCTGTGTTTGCCTAGGGGCTGCATCATGATCGAAGACAGCAAGGAAAAGAAAGCAGCTTACTTCAGGGAAGTAACGATGTTTGTAGAAATTCAGAGGTCCCCGGAAGCACGACTCTTCTTGGTCTTAGCATCATCAGTTACGTCATCAGTAAGAGAGTCGTTAATGAGGAACGACAGTGAATATTAGCCAGATGATGAGAAGAGATGGGTGGTAGGTTCTTTATGGTTTCTGGACAGCGTTACTCAGCTCATTTATAGGCCAAGGAAACTGCTAACAATAGCTGTAACAATTCAGACTCAGTTTTACTTTCTCACACTCTGGCCTTTTGACTCTGTGATTTATATTTAGGCCAAGAACTTTCTGCTGTGAATTATGATTAGGCTTTATGTCCCATTGCCTGTGTCTTGCTGCCATCACATGCCCTCTGTAGAAGAGCTTAATGGCAATTCTGATTGCTCTGGTTGGTTCATATTGCAAAGGATTACATAAAACTCCTTTGAGTAATTAGCACACCATCCCGGAGGTTAATTGATTTGTTTTACAATAAAAGGTCAGGCAAGAGAAAGTCATTTAGAAAAAGGCCTAAGAGATTGCCTTCCTGGGGTCATTTTTATTCTGAATTATGAAACAACTTCAAAGGCATGAGTCAATGCTTAGTATTTCTGGTGCAAGACGTAACGACTGAGCAACTGTAGTTCAGCAACAGAATCGCCACTGAACCAGCATAAATGAGAGCTCAAAATGGTCCATTCACACCCACACAAAGGGGTATTTAAAGGGTGTGTGTGGGGACATCCGCGGTGTCATGCTTAGCCTTTCGTTAGAAGCCTCTATTTACTCAGCCCTGGACTTTATGATGAGTGACGCATGTGGAATGAACTCTTGGTTCCCTTTCAGATATAAAGAGGTTACATATTTTACCCTTGCTGCTTACATCTAATGCTTTAAACTTTTTTTTCCTCCTTCAATTTCTAGGCACCATGTATGGGTCGATCTTGGTTAAAATCCTAGCTGCTGTAGGCTCAGTCACTGACTTGGGTATTGGGGTGATTTTTCTGATTGTCGACTTTAAAGACGTGCGCAGTGATAGACTCAGAACGGGATCTGTAGGTCTTCACACTTCTGATGGATGTATCTTGAGTCTAAGATACGGCGGGTATTTCTGAGATACAATCTATTGTTTTAAGTTTCTTTGTCTGAGTCTTAATTAGAATTTGAACAGAAGGCAGTTCTGGAGTAGGAGTGATAGCACAGCGCAGGGAAGGCCTAAATTGAAAATGAGAGTTTGTGTGTTGTATATCAAGCATGTACCTAAAATCTTACAATTTGAGGTCTGTATTCTATTTCTCTTACTTTACAAATGAGGAAACAAATGGACCCTGGAGCTATTTAAGGGACTGACCTCACCAGTGGCAAAGCTCTGGCCAACTCAGAGGCCCGGAAGCTCCGCAGTTCAGTGCTCTTTTCACTCTTCCCGATCGTCTTCCTTCAGTTAATCCTTTTAATAAGCACTAGATCATTCAACCCTTGCCTTTTTAATTAGAACAAGCCATGTGTGATGATGGGATCCACAGGGTGTTCCTTTATTAAATATTGACATGTTATCATCCTAACCTTCATAATGAAAGAATTCTAAAATGAGCAAACCTTTGTGATAAGGTAGCAACATGCTGTCTAGCGTGAAATCCTACTGACATCAGTCTAGAATGCATAATGGTTGACATTTCCATCCATGGGCTCAGGGAAGGTACACTTTCTTAGCAGTTATTCAGAAAGGGCATAGATGTTTAACCAAAGCATATAGGAGAGGTGGGGTGAACTGACCTTTTCTATAGCATGCTTTCAGATGTTAGTGATGGTGAAAATAGAAAAGACTTTGTAAGGGGTCCAAAATATCTCCTTGCTCAGATGGTAGAAAACGTTGATAGTGAAGAAGGAAAAAACATAAAACTTAAATCCTTTCTTTTACAGAGGAAGAGTCAAATTAAGAGTTCTGTTAGCACATTCTATTCCAGTTTATTTAGAGACAGAGTGAATTCATCCTGAAAGAACTTGGAGACAGCTTTCTGAAGAAACTAATTATTTCTTTGAAATTGTAATCACTATGGTTAAAGAAAATATACCAAATTAAAACAGAACAATATTCAGAGCGTATAAATTTTGTTCTGCACACACATGCTAAAATCAGCAAATCTATTAAATTATAACCAAAATCCAAGATAAGTCCTAGAAAATCTTAAAATGGTATTAAGAGGTTTTCACTGTGCATTAACCCTTTGCTGCCCTTCTGAAACTAACTATACTGTGCAAACCATTACTGCCTGTTCTCCAAATCCAATTAAGAATGAGAAAGGTGTGGTGAAATGGAAATTCAGGAAAAGTGACCCATAAATACCAAAATTAATTCCCTCTTCTAGGAGGGTCAAAGGTTGTAAGTATAGTTGTTCATAATAGATTGATAGAAAAGATTTCATGGTGATTGACCATTATATGTCTAGCAAACGAGAACAGCCTTCAAATTAACTTTTACCTAAAATATATGTAACATATGTACATGCGAATGAATATATAAACACATTTTTTAAACAAAAAGTGAACTTGCAGATATTCCTTTTTATTCGAGCCCAAATTGAGTGGCAGTTAAAGAAGACATAAGGACCCAGTAAAGACTGTTTTGAGTTTATTTCAGTTTGTCTTGAACTACTAAACTTGTTACCAGACCATTAACTTTGCTCTGGACAAATCAGGATTCGTTAGAAAAGTTTCTTGAGTTAACATTGTGTGCAAGCTTTCTTGGAGCAGCCATTATTTTTTCAGTAGCTCACATCAGGTGCACTAAAACGGAATAAAGATGGTGATTTTTCAGAGATATCTGAAAGGAGAAAACCTCAGAATGAGAGAGAAGCACTTTTTTACTGCAAAAGGCCACATTTTAATTTGGCTGTGAAGATCAAGGACTAGGTAGGGTTTCATCTGTCAACAGAAAAAAGAAAACAGAGGTACCTGTGGGATTTCTCCACGCTTTGAGAAGGTCCGCGTCAGAAGCGGGAGAGCGTGCTTCTGAACGCGTGTCTGGGAGGCCCAAGAAGGCCAAACACCCACAGAGATATTACCCCAATAGTAGGGCTGCCAGACAAAACACAGACAGTACAAATGCAAGTATTGCAAGGGACATACTTAGTATAAGTACTAATACTTAGTACAAGTAACCCGCAAAGAATGTTTGCTTGTTGTTTATCTGAAATTCAAATTGATCTGGGCATCCTGTGTTTTTGTTTGCAAGTGGGGCAGACTTGCTCCCTTCCCAAGCCTGCAGGGCACCCCTGAGAGCTGCCGTGGACTTGGTCAGTGATTCCAGAAGGGGTGTGTGTGTGTGTGGTGATGGGGAGAGGCGCGCTGTGGTGGGCTCTCTGACAGGGAATGCAGGGTGGGCCTCCAAGGAAGCCCCCTGGCTGAGGCTGGACACTGCTGCCTGTGACCCCCCTGAGGCCCAGTCCTCGGGCCGGCCCCTCACGCGCGCTGCTTGTCTCTGCCTTCCCATCCACGGCCGCCATCTTGTTCTGTCCAGAGGATGCTCCTTCCAAGCCTCCTGGCCTGCATGTGTTAGATTAAGGCCCTCCACGGCAAGGCTCCTCTTTACTTCCATTTCTAACCACAGGACCAAGCACCAGAGCCCAGAAGATAGAGACATCCAATAAGTGGCTTATTGAACTTGATGTTTCCAGAGGTTTTTTGTTTCATTATGGTGATGGTTGTTTTTCTCCTAGTAGCAGTAAGCAGGAAACAGGGATAAAATTGTTCCCTCCTAAGCCTTCATTATTTCTCTTTATCTTTGAGAGCCGATAGGGAAAGACAGAGTTGAATACATATGTCATTATACCATATGCCAGACATAGTGTCTGGTATATGGGAGTTACTCGGCAAGTATTTGTAGAGTGGGTGAATGCTAATTATGATATTTGAGTACCAAGAGGGCTGGGGTGCGATGAATCTACATTTGGTAGAAACCCCATTTTGTTGACAGAGCCGTTCTATATCACAGGAGCTGGGCCAGGATTGGGGGGTTGGTGGTGAAATGTGGCAAACCTAAGGGCACACTGAGGAGAGGATTGGGGGCTGCTTTCGGAGCGGGGGTTGGGGATTAGTCTTGGGGTTTACTCCCTTGAGATAAGAAGTGTTTGAAGGAGGGGGAGAAACTGGGGGCAAAAAAGGACCAAACAGCAGGGACGGAAGGAGGAAGGGGAAGGAAATCCCAAACCGTCTAATCAGGGAGGGGAGGAGCCCTTTTGGCTCTTGAGCCCTTGGTGTGGGAGTGGCGGGTCTGAGGTCACAGGTGTTAGTTAGGGGTTCCCCATCCTGGGGGAGACACTACCAACATCCTAAATTCAAGAGAAGCAGCACAACTTCTTAAACCTAGCGCAATTTGAAATACTTACCAAATAAATATTGGACACAGGCAGGAGAAAAATACTGTCACTTAGAACTGAGTTTCACCCCCCAGATCCTTTCCAGCTGGTGTACACCATACCTTAAAGCAAAGACATATCAGACAGGTAGCTAGCTGCCATTTTACCTTGGGAAAGTTTTCCCACCAGGATGAAACCAGAAATAGAACAGGTTAAATTAAATTTAAAAATTCACCACTCTTGTTGCTGTTTACATTCCTTTACTGAGCCTACGCCTTCATGAGCTTTTTGGCAGGTATGTGTTGAACATTTCTGTTTCAGGGTCAACACAGAATCAGAGGCCAGGGATACTGAAAGCTGATTTGTCTGTTTTCTTCTATTTCCATGACTGTATCTACTGTCTCATCTTGATTTGTAAGCAGAACCCAGAAAGCCTACAAAAATAAAGTGTTCTGTGGTTTATCTAGGAATAATACAGAAAATATTATTTTTGATGAAGAAAATAAATTTTGTACAGTTTATTCCAATCTAAATAAAATGTGAATTTTGTTAAAAAAATTCACCAGTCAAGATTTAAGCAAATACATATTCAACCATAAAGGAAAACTGTAAATAGTTCAGGCAAGTATTATTGTTGTTTTTACCATTAAAAAAAAAATCTCTTGTCCTTCCTTGTTTTTTAAAGAGCTACTCACCTTTGGGTGAGTTTGAAAAGGATAATTTCAATATCCTTTTCTCTCTGTAGCAGTTAACTGAAACCCAGGCATCTCCGACTGAATTTAATTGAAGCTTGTTTGTATGTGGCACTGACTAACTGTTTAAGGTAGAGAACTGTCTGCAGGTTTCAAAATTCAGCTTGAAGTTTTTACCCATATATTTTTATGCTTTACCAGAAATAAAGAGAAGATCTGGGAACAGCTAGAAAAGGTTTTTCTTTTTTTAATGTTCAACATACATTTTGTAAAAGGAAAACAGTCAGAAACGAAGCCATTTGGACTGCAATACAGCTCGTCTGTTGACTTGATAAAAATTGTATTTTTCCCTTTTTTTTGATATATTATCTATGTGCTGACAGAAGCATGGTCAGGGTTTGTGCTGTGACTGGTGTCATTAATCCTTTAACTGTGTGTTTATTTAATGCATTTTTAGAGCAGTCTTGGGCTACTGGACACTTAAAACAGTGCTCTTTTACAGGCCCAGGATAACCTTCTGTCATAACCTCTAAAAATCCTTCATAGAAAACAAACTTTTAGCTTGAATCCAAAAGGTTGGCTTTCATCACAGTTCATCTTTGAACCTCCAGCAATAAGCCTCTTTCACTAAATGTTGATATAATATCCGGCCGATCAAATGCAATCTGTGTTTAATGCTTATGAAAGGCATAGAGCTGTGTGAATGTGCTGTTTTATAAGGCATTAATCCAGAGATCCAATAATATGTACAGTGAAGTTTATCTTGACAGGTAAATCAACTCATTGCTAAGTAAAATAACCAGACAATACTATCCTTGTTGTTGAGCTGCAGGTGTTTGAAAAGCCGAGTGAACTGAGGGGACAACGTAACAGCTTCACGTGTCAGGAGGGAAGGGTGGAGAAGGAAACAGGGCTGGGTTATCGGCTCTGCAGGTGCTTAAGCAACTGAAAGGTGGAGATAGACATTTAGGATCAAAAGCAGGTGCTTGGTTAAGTTTTTATGACCTTCCCAGAAATATTTAGAGAGCTCAAAATTGGAACATGAAAATCAAATTATTTCTAAAAATTCTTGATCTGGAAAAATGAGATATCAATTTGGGACCAGAGGGTCTGGTTTCCATGACTCATCTATGGTGATTTCTTGCAGTTTTAAAATAAGGATTATCTACATAAAAGCTGGAGTGAGTCTGAAGAAAACAGTGGAGATAATGCTAGTCTAAGAATTCATTGTGTCCATATTATCTACAGGGAAATGCAGTTACCAGAGAACAAAATACTTGCCTCAGAAGTACCTATGAAATCCCTCCAGTGATTCCGACCGATGTGACTTCTACCCTATCTTTCTTGAACTAGCTGTAATATAATACCAGGAAGTATTAGCAAGTGATTCTTAACAATTATAGCCAAGTGAGATAGATAGATAGATAGATAGATAGATAGATAGATAGATAGATAGATAGCATATTTTAGCTATTCTGAATCTACGATGCTGTTCTTGGGGGAAAAAAACCCATATAGCTCTATGAAAGAAGGCTCCATTAATAGTTCTAAGAAAACACTTGCTTAAAATAAAACTAGTGATCAGTGAATTTCATGGCACACTAATTACATCTGACTAAAGATTTTTTTAACAAAAGAATGAGGACAGCACAAAAAAATAAAGTAAAATTGTTGAAGAGAAAGTAGGAAAAAAAGAGAAATGATTTTTGAGCAGGGGTAATTGGTCCTTCGAGTGAAAACTATTATGTTTTATATTTAAATCAAGAGAAGTATCCCAAGGAGAGAGAAGGTGGCCAGAGCAAAGTGATTTACTGGTCAGACACCCGAAGTGCAGTGAATTTATAGCTCATGCTAAGGGTCACAGTGCGCTGGATTTATTCTTCAATGCATGAAAGCTGAGTTGTGTTTTGCGTTTAGCTCTCCCCCGATTCACCCACCGAGGCCCTCTGACGACATATGTGGCATTTGGTCTGCCAGGGACTCTCGCGTTCTCCCTGGCTGCCCCCACCCAAGGGCCGAGGGGCAGGTACCCAGCCGTGCCCTCCTGGTCCGTGCTCCCCGGCAGCCCCCTCCTCCACACTGAGCTGCCCGCACGGTTCTGATGCTCCTCCTGGGACACGACATGTGCCAGAACCAGCCGTTGGCTGTCGGGGGCACCGGGGGTCTAGCTTTGTGTTGCTTGGTCCTCTTCGTCCAACTTGAAGACACTGTCTTAGCTTTCCAGGGTCTCCATGACAATGACGCCCACAGTGAGGGGCTAACAACAGTAGAAACGTCTTCCCTCACGGTTCTGGACAGAGATCTGGAATCAAGGTGTCGGAAGGATGCGCTCTCTGAAGCCTCTGCGGGGGGCATCTTCCT
>PVKY010011785.1:0-11851 GCA_004027775.1 Bradypus variegatus
AGAAAGACCTGACTCTTTAAAGTCCAGTCATTTTACCAGAGTCAATCTTGCTTGTGTCATTCTGTGTCTATATTCTTAGGCACACAGTGCTCTTTCAATATGTAATTTAAAATTGATGCTGTTTATTTTTAGGACTTTTTCTGGAAGTACAGTTTTCAGTATGTGTTTTGCTCCCTTACTTTAGTTTTCGTTGTTAATGGCACCCTGTTATCTGAATGTTGGGTCTTCTTTACCAATCTTAAATGTTTGTCACATTCTCTCAAATCTTTTTGACCTCTTCCTTGATTCCTTTACATCTTTTCTCATTTTCATCTTTCTCTTTCTCTTAAGATTTTACCTGTTGTATTTGTTTTGCATGCTTTCTAGTAAGTCCTTATTTCTGAAATACATTTCCTTTTATTTCTAATTATTTCCTGACTTCTCTTACCTGAGTTCTAAGTTTTGTTTTTAATTTCAGCTTATGCTGCTCTTTCATGTCTTGTATAATTTTCTTAATGTCTATATTACTTTTCTATTTCTTCTTACCTATGTTAGTTATCCAGTGCTGTCTGACAAACCATGTCAAACTTGGTGGCTTAAGACAATAACACTGTTTTTTTTTTTTTTGCAGACTTTTGCGGGTTGGCTGGGTGGTCATTCTGCTGGTTTGGGCTAGGCTTGCTCATGCAGCGCACTCAGCTGCTGGGTCGGCTGGGACAGCTGAGATCAGCAAGCCTCTGTCTCCACGTCATCTCTCATCACCAAGGGAGCTAGACCGAGCTTCCATGGATGGTGATGGCAGAGTTTCAAAAGGGCAGAATTAATGCCATGTGCTTATCGAGCCTCTGCTTGCTTCTTGTGTCCTGCTGCCCTATGGGCAGAGCACATCAAATGGCCAAGACCGGGGACAACATAGCGGGGAATTTGTGGGGCATGATTACCTGGAGACCTGATTCACTGGGGCCATTAATGTAACAATCTGCCACAATGGCTTTTAACTCTTTCGAGATATTCATTTACAGTTTTGATCTGTTTTGTGGGCACATCTTTCTGGTATGTTTTCATTGATCTGTAAAAATGTTATTCTTCTCCTTATGCTCCTTTTTGCTTATAACTTTGTATGGAATTTGACTTTTCTATCTTTCTGTTGCTCGTTTAATATAAAAGTGGTTTCCCTGAACTTGCAGACGATGGTGTGGTTCAGAATAGTTCTTCTAACTTAATAGACCTACCTTTTCTGTCATTTTTATGAAGTGTCAAAATGTAAGGGGGCTTGCTATCTGAGATTTCCTGGCTCTGCCCCCTCCTCCACTTTTGTCTGGACCTACTCTCTCCTTTAGGGCTCCTTACTGCTCCCAACAGTTTCTTCTCAAGGCCCTTTACCAGATAGGAGCATTGGCTGACTGTTTTAAGGAGTTTTTCTGTAGTTGCTGTTCCAGACTGCTCCAGCTCCTTCAGAAATTACCAAAGGCCCCTTTCACTCACCTGATATTGGACTGGGCAAATTCCTCCCAGATTCAGCTGCTATTCTCAAATGGATCTGTTGTGCTTCCCAGCAAACACCTGCTGGCTCTTTTGCCGTTCTGTTCTCTGGTCTATCAGTCTATGCCTCATTGCTTCTCTTTGTTTTCTTCTCTGCAGACATTGCTACCTTGCAGGTCTCCTCACCATTCCCATCCACTTGTATTTGGGGGTTTGTGGGGACAGCTGGTCACTTAGTTCTGTGGTAAATGCTGTTTATGAGTTTCTGGCTTAGCTATCTACTTGTTTTGTCAGTTTTTGTGTGTGGATCTCTGGGGATTCAAATACTATGCCACCATCTTCCCAGAGTGCACTGCTTGTGTCATTAATTTTAACTACTAAGGAAGAATGAAGTTTGGCTGTAAATACCGATGAAAGTAACAGGTACCTGTTAGAGTATTCGCTGTGTGTCAGTGTGTCAGGCACTAAGCTGAGTGCTTTTACCTGTAACCTCATTTAACCCTCAAACACATGACCTCAACACAGCATCATCATTTCCGTTTTATAGTTGAAGAAACTTTTGCTTAGAGAAGTCAGGTGAGTTGCCCAGGTTCATACCACTGCTGAGAGTCAGACCCGGGCCTGCGTGACTCCAAAACCCAAGCTCGACAGCGTTTCTCAGTCGAGCTCCCGTGGTCAGGGCTGCATTTTGGCAAAAAGACCAAAAGGTATTCCTATAGGTTTCAAGGTAGGCCCCTTAGCATGCTGGATATTTACTCCAATAAGGCTTCCATAACTGATGACCTTTGTGAAATCCCTTTCCAGAAGGACCCAGAGCTGGGGCTAGCCGGCCAGGGAAGTTACTGCCTGAGATTCAAGAGAGAGCAAATGGGCAGGACTTAGAGGCTGACGGGGCGAAAGGCGGGAGAGAAGGAGGTGTTCAGGCAGCCCCCAGCTGTCTGGGCTGTGCAGCCAGCGGACTTGGCAGTGGTCACTGGGTGGGAACGCAGCGGGAGCGGCCGGTTTGTGTGCACGCGCGTGTGTGCGTGTGTGCATGTGTGTTCATGTGTGTGCGTGTGTGTGCACATGTGCACGCACAGAGATGGGTTTGAATTCAAGGTGTCTGTGGGCCCTTGCTGGAGCTTAAACCGTGTCCCCCACAAAGGGCATGTTCAAATTCCACAGACTAGGGTGTGACCCCATCTATAAATAGGACTCTTTGAAGATGTCAGTTAAGGTGTGGACTCATTTGTGAAGGGGATCTTTATAGAGCCTGTTAAGATGAGGCCAAACAGAATCAGAATGGAGCCCTTGTGAGCAGATGAAACTCAGCCGCCATCAGCCAGCGGAAACCAGAGGGCAGACCCCAGGAGAGAGGATGGCTGGACGGCAACAGGCTCTGGGAGAGAGCCAGCCTTGCCAGTGCCTTGGCGTTGGATGTCCAGCCTCTGAGAGACAATAACTTCCTGGGGTCTATGCCCACCCATGATGTGGCATTTGTCGTAGCAGCCCCAGCAAACTACGACAGGCTTCAGAGAGGGCAGACGTCCTCCAGGCATTTGGGGAGGGATGTGGGCCAGAGATGGGGACTGGGGAATTGCCCGTACTGAGTACAGTCAAAGCCCTGGCAATGGGTGGATTTCCAGGGAGGATGCAGGAGACGAAAGGCCGATTCCAAGGCCCTGGGAGCCCCCCAGCCGAGGGGGCAAGTGGAGGCATCTCCAGAGGGGAGGGCTGAGTGAGATAAGGGGAAACCATCTCCCGTTGGAGCCTCCTCCACAATCTTACAAATTAGTACTGGCTGCCTTTAGGCTCTTTCCAAAAGAGGAGAATTGGTTTCAAAAACGTAGCTCCTGCAACCCTGGAGAAATTGAAGACTCATTCTGCCAGCTCTGGCCTTTGCTTGGGACCCCGTGTGGTGGCAAAGCTTCCTGGGCACCTCCTCAGCCTCACTCCCCAGCTCCCCTCCGAGTGAGTGTCCGAGATAGCTCGCTCCTGGCTCTGAGCTTCCGGAGGAGCAACCGGGGATGACCAGCCAGCCCCACCCCACAGTTGTCCCACCTACAAAAGGGAGGATACTAACACGCGTGTGACCCTACTCCACGCCTGTCACCACGTTTAATCCTCAGACGATCCACACGAGGCTTCCACATCTCACCCCATCTTAGATATGAGACACCCAAGGCCCAGAGAGGTCAATTTACCTGTCCAGGGACACACAGCTGGTAACAGCTGGTAAATGAAGAGTCAGAATTTGACCCTGTGTCTGTTTGGATTCAAAGTCCATGCTTTTGCCACTCTACCAAGATGCCTTTTTTTTTTTTTTTTTGACACTGAGTTCCTGTATGGTAAGGCTGCATTCCTCAGACAAGTAAAAAGTTTATTGTCCCAACCCTGCATAGAATTCAAGGCTTCTGGAGTCCTTCTAATTAGAGAAACTTCAGGCCTGAATTAATGAACAAATGCACAAGGGAGATTTTTGTGGGACTGAGAGGGCACAGCTGATACCTGATTTGCCAAGTGAATATACTGGGGGGTGGGAGTAGGGGAGGCCTGGTAGTATCAGGCAGTGGGAGCTGGGGGGTGGGAGCAGGGTTTCTCTCAGTGAAGTCCAATCCCGCAGTTCACAGGGCCATCAATTCCTGATGTCAAGTGGCAGGTTGGTTGATTTCATTCACCTGAGCTGTTCAGTTCAAAGGCAAAATAACAAGCTCCCAGAATGTTCCAAACACAGGTTCAGGAAACGGGCTGGTGGGTAAGCTCCCAGAGGTTGCTCACGAAGGAACATACCAGAAGAAACATTTGCATAGAGCTGAATTTTCATTAATTAAAAGAGCAGATGGAATTCACAATTGGAGAAGAAAACATCTCTGTGACGTGCCAGATCAGAAGGCAGAAAAGCTCCAGCAGCCACCCAGGGCTTCCGAGTTTATGAATCTGAAATGAAATGAACAGCTGAGAGTTCATTCAGCAAATATTTACAGAGCGTTTTGGAGGTGCGGAGCCCAGAGTTGGGCGCTGAGACTGCTGAGGTGAATAATGCAGCCCAGGTCCTCCCGAGCTCGCCGTCCAGTGGGCAGACCGATGTGTGGACGTCGCTGCTAGCTGCCACCAGCCTGGAGAAATGACAGGGTGGCAATGGGGAGGAGAAGGTTTCAGGCTCCAAGAGGCACCTGGACTCCTTTGGGACATTCAAGGAGGCTTCCTGGAGGAGGTGACAATCGGGGTCAGACTTTGAGGCTGCTTTTGAAGTTTGCCTGTTGCCTAAGGACAGGGAGGGGGCATTTCTGGCAGAAGGGGCACGGAAGAATGAGACTGCGTGGCATTCTGGGGGAGCCCAGCAGTTCCATGTTTCTTTAGCTTGCAGACCATGAGGAGTGGGGAGGGGGAGCTGAGAAGTGCCAGTGGTAAGGGGACAAGGGGCCCGCAGATGATGTTATGCCAGGGACCGAGTGAGCCGGCTCGCGGGACCAGGGCTCACATGTGGCCTTGGAGAAAAAGGTGGGTGACAGGAAAGTGTGCAGGGCCAGGCTGGCTGGGGACAGCTCCGGGTGAAAAGCAGGACACTGTCCAGTTGACCTGAGTGTGGGCTTCAGCCTCCGGGTGATTTGGGGCCTTCCACCTAGTGGCTGGGAGAACTTCGGCAAATCTCGTTATTCCACTTAATACACATAAAGTATTCAAGAAATGTTGGGTACCAAACCATAGTCCAGCTCAGTTTACTCATCCAAGAAATGGGATTAATATTATACCATCCACCTCACAAGGTTGTTTGTGAAGGATTTAATGGCATAAAGTATGGAAGGCACATGGCATGATGTCTGACAAACGATGAGTACTCAAAAATGGAAGTTGGTATTATTGTCAATGTTACCACTGTTATTATTTAGGTGATTGATTATTGGGCATATGCTAAGCACTGGGGTTCAGAGCCATGTCTGGCATCCCCTGGCCTCGTGGAGCTCACTGTTGAGTGGGGAGACAGGCCCTGTACATACCAGTCTCTCATCATGGGCGCTGGGTTTGCTCGTTCTCTTCCCTGAGAACCGGCCATTCATTGATTCAACAGCTTTTTACTGAACCCTTTCCATGTGCCAGACAGTGATCCATGGGCTGAAAAGACATCTGCGAGCAGAGCAGCGTTCCTGCCCTCCATGGTTCAGCTGTTTGTGAGGGAGATAGTCACTTTAAAAATCATCAAACTCATCAAGTCTCATTTGAGCTGTTTATTATTATAACTTTCTTGCAGTAAAATGCACACTTTTAGTGCATGGTTCTGAGTGTGGGCAAACAGATACAGTCATAGACCCACTCTTCCACTGATCTGTCTACACTTTCACAAATACCCTAATTTCTTATTGCTGCAGCTTCATAATAATACTTGGAATCACCTGGAATGGGCCCTCCAATTTTTAATTCTTTTCAAAATTGAATTATTCTAGATCCTTTGCTTTCTGTATAAATTTTAGAATCAACTTCTTGATTTCTTAAAAAAATCCTGCTGGAATTTTTATTAGGATTGCATTGAATCTGTAGATCAGTTTAGAGGGAATCTATGTCATAACAATGTGACATCTTTGAATCCACGTGCATAGAGTCTCTCTCAAGTTCAGATGGCCTAGAATTCTTTCATCAGTGTAGTACAGTTTTCAGCAGATAGATTTTGCGTGTATTCTGTTACATTTATATTTAAGTATTTTATGGATTTTTGGTACTGTTCCAAATGGTACTTAAAAAATCATTTAGCAATAATTAATTCCTAGTAAATAGAAATACAATTGATTTTGTGTATTGGCTTTGTATGGTGTAACTTTGCTAAACTCACTTATCAGTCATGGCAGCTTTTTAGTAAATTCTTTGGGATTTACATGTAGACAATCATGTTTCAAATAGAGACAGTTTTATTTCTCCCTTTATAATCAGTATTTTTTTTCCCTTATTGCCTTAGCTAGACTGCAGTGTTGACAAGGGGATAAAGTAGACATCTTTGCTTGGATCCTGAGCTTAGTTATAAATCATTTAGTCTTTCACCATTAAGTATGATGTTAGCTGTAAGTTTTTTTAATCCATTTTTTATTGTGAACTTTAACATATATAAATAACAGTGATAAGCTTCAAGGTACGATATAACAAGTAGTTAGAGAATAACTTCCAAAGAAAGTCATGGGTCACAGTTCCACAACTTCAGCTATTTCCATTATTGTAAAATATAACATCCATACAGAAAGGTGTTAACTTTCAATGTACAACTCAACAAGCAGTTATATAGGTAATTTCAGAATTTGTTATGGTACAGTTCCACAGTTTTATTTCTTCCCTTATTATGCTATATAGGGTATATACAGAAAGGTGAAGACTTTCAAAGCTCAATTCAATGAGTTAGAGTTTTTTGCAGTTGTTCTTTATCAGGTTGAAGAAGTTCCCTTCTATTGCTAACTTGCTGAGAGTTTTATTTTTTAATCATAAATGCATGTTGAGTTTTGTCAGTGACCTTTTCTGAATCCATTGAGGTAATTATGTGGTTCTCCTCTACAGTCTCTTGAAATACATTAATTTTTCAATGTGGAATCAGCCTTATACTCCCAGAATAAACTCCAGAATCCTTTTTATATAGTGCTGGAATCAATTTCCTACTATTTTATTGACAATATTTACATCTAGTTTCATGAAGGATATTTGTCATTTTCTTTACTAGTGACATAATTGGGTGGTTTGGAGATCAGAATAAGGCTGGCAACATACAATGGGTTGGAAAATGTTCCTTCCTCTTCTACTTTCTGGAAGAATTTGTGTAGAATTGGTATTATTTCTAACACATATTTGATAGAATTTGCTGGTGAAGACATTTAGGCCTTGAGTGTTCTTTGAGGGAAAGTTTTTAACTGTCAATTCAATTTTTGTAATAGATAAAGAACTATTTCATTTGACTGTTTCTTCTGAAGTGAAATTTGGTAGTTTATCTCTTTAAAGGAATTTGTCCCTTTTGTCTAACTTTTCAAATATTTGGGTATACAGTTATTTGTAATATTCCTTTATTATCCTTTTAATGAATGTAGGGTCTGCAGTGATATCCCATCTTTCTTTTCTGATATTGGTTATTAGAGTTTTCTGTCTGGTTTTCTTAGTCATTCTGACTAGAGGTTTATCAAAATTTTTGAGCATTTAAAATAACCAGTTACTGGCTTCATTGATTTTCTCTATTGTTTCTCTATTTAGTATTTTATTACCTTCTGCCCTATCTTTATTACCCCCTCCTCCTACTTAACATTGGGTTTAATTTGTTCTTTTGTTAGCTTCTTAAGGTGGAAGTTTGAATAATTGATTTGAGACTTTTTTTCTTTTCCAATATTTGAGACTTTTTTTCTTTTCCAATATAATCATTTAATGCTATAAATTTGTTCTAGGCCCAGCATTAGCTGCATCCCACACAATTTGATATATTATACTTCTGTATTCATTCAGTTCCAAGCATTTTCTAACTTCCCTGTGACTTCCTCTTTGACCCACATGTTATTTAGAAGGGTATTCTTTCATTTACAAAAATATTTCTATACATCGTTCTATTGATTTCCAGCTTAATTCTCTTATGATCAGAGAACATATTTTGAGTGGTTTCTTTCTTTAATTTTTTAATTGGAAAGGATTGTGTAATGGCCTAGAATATGGTCTATCTTGGAGAGTATTCCATATGGACTTGCAAATAATGTGGATACTTTCATTGTGTCATGTGTTCTATAAATGTCAGTTAGGTCAAGGTGTTTGATAGCATCGCTCATGTATTCTATGTTCCTTCCTGATTTTCTGCCAACTTGGTATATCAATTACTGAGAGAAGAATGTTGAAGTCACCAGCTACAATTGTAGATTTATCTATTTTTCCTTGCAGTCCTATCAATTTTGTCTCACATATTTTGAAGCTCTGTTGTAAGGTGTGTACACATTCAGGATTGTTGCATCTTCTTGGTAAATTGTCCTACTTACCATTATTTAATATCTCTCTTGTTCTTTGTTCTGGAGTTCTACTTTACCTAATATTAATATACCTAATTCAGCTTTATTTTGGTTAGTGTTTGCATGGTGTGTAATTTAGAGTTCTCCAGGAAACCAGGAAACAGAACCAACAGGAGATATGTTTTGAGATTAATTATAGGAATTAGCTTATGCAACTGTGGGGATAGGCAAGTCCGAGTTCCTTTGGGCACGCCTCAAGTTGGGAACTATGATGAAGGTTTTTGATGAATTCCCCAGGAGAAGCTGGCTGCCTGAAGTAGAGATGGGAATTCTCCCTCTGACTGTGGAAATGATCAGTTCTCCTTTTAAGGCCTTCAAATGAGTAGATGAGACTTCTCTCACTGCTGAAGGCAATCTCCTTTGTTGATTGTAAATGTCATCAGCCATGATATAATCAATTGACTGATGATTTAAATCCATGAAATAGCCTCACAGTAACCATCAGGCAGTGCTTGCTTGACCAGACAACTGGTCACCGTCACTTGGCCAAGGTGACTTGTGAACTTCACCAGCACACACAGTATATCCAGTGGTGTGGGTAAATGTTTAACAACTAGCTTTCTGGTGAAGAAGAAAAACGATCCCTTTCCAACTCCCACATTTTAAACAGATGCTGAATAGTTTGAGATTTTGACAAGAATTACGATATAAAAGAGAAGGCCGGACTGAGAGATGATGAAGGGTAGATGTGCCAGTTTGGATATATTATATCCCTCACATAACATCTTTGATGCAGTTTTGTGGGGGCAGACGTATTAGTGTTGACTGGGCTGGAATCCTTTGACTGAGTGTTTCCATGGAGATGTGACTCAATCAACTGTGAGTGAAACTTTTGATGCGATAATTTCCATGGAGGTGTTACCCCACCCATTTAGGGTGGGTGTTAATTGGATCACTGGAGTTGTATAAATGAATTCACAGACAGAAGGACCTCAGAGTAACTGAGAGTGACATCTTGAAGAGCAGCTGCAGCTTTCAAAGACATTTCAAAGATGGCCGTTGAAAGCTGACATTTTGCAGAAAGCCATTTTGAGGCACAACTTGGGAGCAAAGGAAGAAGACACCAGCCACGTGCCTTCCCAGACAGCAGAGGTGTTCCAGACGCCATTGGCCATTCTTCAGTGAAGGTGCCCTATTGTTGACGCCTTGGCTTGGACACGTCTATGGCCTTGGGACTATAACTTTGTGACCACGTAGGCCCCTTTTATAGAAGCCAGTCCATTTCTGGTGTTTTGCAAACAGCAGCATTAGCAAACCAGAACAGCAGACAAATTAGGTCAGAGGAGTGAAAAGTAGACTTGCTGAGGAAATAACTTTTCAGAGGAGTCCTAAAGGAAAAGAAGGTAATATTCCATAAAAAGGGATGGAAAAGCATTGGAGAGAGATGGAACTGTATACAATATGCCAAGGATCTGAGGCTAAAGGAGCTTGGCACATAAAGAAAACCGAAAGAAAGCTGGCATGACTGGAGCAAAGGAAGCAAGACATATGAGCCTGGAGAAACGGGTAAGGTCTTGTCTTCCACATTAAAGCTTTTGGTTTCTGTAGCAAGTTCAGTGGGGAGTTTTAAAGACCATTAACTGTCTTGGATAAACAGAGACTCTGGAATCCTTTAAAGATTGGTATTACATAAATGTACTTTATCAGAATGGTATGCAATTTCGATTTTCATCCCCAATAAAGGGGCATCTTCTGAAAAGAGGAACTGATGCTAACCCTGTGTTTCTAGTTTATACATCATTCTCCCTGAAAATTTTCAGAGGTCTTTTTTTAATCTGCTAGTTTAATCCAATACATTTGACATGAAGTAGCTTTCTAATGCTGGTGCATCATTTATTTCTGTACCTCATTAGCCAATTAAACTTCCCCTTCTCTCCCTCTTTTTCCTATAAAGACATGCAAAATCCTAATGATGATCAGCTGAATGGTCCCTTACTCACTTTAATGAAACCAGTTTTCTGCTGCTGTTCATGTTTCTAGCATTCCCATAAAGAAAGCAGTTATCAGACTCATGCAGCAGATTCTCTTTATCTCAAATTAATATTTAAGTGTGTGACACCTAAATTCATCTGGCTAGCCAGAGAGCCAAAGAAACATAAATTACCCCCAAGGAATCCAGCAAGAGGCCAAGGATGCTGCTTATCACTGCTTTCATAGCTTTTTCCTTGCAGGGGATTATGCCTGGGTTCTTGAATTATACGAACAAATACAACATGTACCCGGATGAGTTTGCCTTTCTCGTATGCGTGTATTTTGTTGCTCATTTAGTAATGGATTACTTATTATATTATATTATTACATCTGTTGGGAACTTGTTATGTGTCAGGTCCTGTTCTAAATGCTTTACATATGTTATCTCATATGGGGTAGGGGCTATTACTCCTTGGAAGCTGAGACTTACTCAGAAGTTAAGTCCTTGCCCAGTGACAAAGAGCCAGCAAAGGTAGCCCTTGAGTTTCAAAGCTGAGTCTGTGCTTCAATGTCTTTGCCTTCACGATGAGTGCAGCACCCATTTCTGGACAAGCTTCATGCAAATCCCTGCGGATCTGGAGCTGTCTTGTCACATCCCTGCCCTCAAGTTGCTTACGGCCCAGTGGGGGAAATGGACATGTATATCATTCAATTAAATGCAGCACTGATTAAAATGCTGCAAGAGAGGAATGGGCAAGGGTTTGGTGAGAGTCCAGAACACAGACTGATGTCCTTGGCCAGGAGGGGGAAAAAGAGGGGAACAGAGGAAAAGCAAGAGACCTAAGGAACATTCCACAATGAGTAGGAAATGTGATCTGGGTCTTGAAGTATGAGTAGGAGTTAATAAGTGTGAAATGTAGGGCAAAGATTATCAGGCAAAGCATAGAAAAGTGCCTCCTATTTGAATTTGGCACAATTGGGGTAATAAGAACACAGCTGGATAAGATGCTGTTGAGGGGTTGGGCCTGGTTTTAGGAAGCTTTCATGCCAATGAGTTTATTCTACAGTAAATAGGAAATTTGGAATGCTTTACAGCAAGTGATTTGAACATGGGTATAATAACAAAAACAACAACAATAATATTACATAGCATTTATTAAGCATTTACTGTGTGCCAAATACTCTTCTAGGAACATTGTATACATAAATTCATTTCTTCTTTGTGATAACATTATGTAGTAGATATTGTTGTTCCTTTTTACAAATGAGGTAATAGACATACAAATAAGAGGTTAAGAGGCTTGCCCAAGGCCATTCAGCCACAAGCAGGGAACTGAGATTCAACTGCAGGCTGCATAACCACGAAGTTCACACCCTCGACCCCTCCTTTCATTGCTCCACTGATTTAGAAAGGTCTCTCGGGGGCAGAGGGATGAGGGAATAAAGGGCATCAGGCATGAGTCCAGGCAGAGAGGAAGAAGGCTGAATTC